>JAJOOS010002900.1:0-15548 GCA_029582725.1 Solanum chiquidenum | reverse complement strand
GAAGAGTTAAAAAGATGTGAGCTAGCAGATGATGTTACTGCTCTGATACCATGTAGGAATATAAGACAGAATGTATGGAAAATTTTCTGTATTTTCTTGTCATTAATGTACAGATTTCTAGCACTATTTATACATGTAATTGCTGAAAAGGAAATGTAAAACAGAATCAATGTATTTACTCTAATTCTGGATGATTTTATTCTTTACCATATATACAATTATTCTTTCTACAGCTGTGTATCTTGTGAGCTGTGTATATCTTGTGAGTTGTCAATTCCAATATCAGATCAATTCAAATCAAACGAGCCCAATAGATAGCTGGCCCAACTTGTCTGTAAGGAGTCCATTCTCCTCTTTCTTATCTTGGTTTACAATGTTAACATGAGTGGTTCCTTTTTTGTGTGAATGCAGCCTCTTATCTCCAACATATGCCACATTTAAAACACGTGCCCAGAGATCTTTATAGAATCCTTGCTCAATAATCGCGAAAAAAGATCTTATGAATTCCAAGTCTTGTTTCACCAGCCCAATTTCTTCCTTTATCAAAGCAATTGAATAAGCATTGGAATCCAGCAAATCATCTAAGTGTCTCTATAGCAGATGCATGAAGAGAGGTCCATCACTCATGTGGAAGCAACATTGAGATGAATCCGGGACTTTCAGGTAAACATGTTTACGATCTTCCTTAAGGAGTTCAATATCTTTTAGCAAGTCTAGTGTTGTACTATTTGTTTCATTGGTACTCTCTTTCTTCATTGATTTCTCTTCTAAGTCCCAAACAAGATTTGATACCTCCCTGGTAAGTGCTCCAACATGTGCCAAGAGATCAAAAAATGTGTCATGATGAATCAAGTCGGTAGGCATGTCAGTAAGAATAATCAACAAGAACTCCATCATGACGTGAATGTTTCGAGCTCCTGAAATGCTTGGGTTGATTACAGTTACCATGTGCTCTTGTAGATGAATCAGATAATCTCTAAGAATGTCTGGAAAGGTTTCCAGAAGCTGTTTGATGAAGTGTCCAACTTCTGCTGAAGTTGAAGATTTCAAATTTGTATAACATATGTGCATAACCTCCAATTCAATTGGAAGAATCTTCCAGAGTAGATGTTCTAACATGACGAGGTGAGAGTGTTTATCAGTTAGGCAATCTAATTTCGGGAACCAGTATTGCTTGGAGAGTACAGACTTCCAAAGAAATAGTCCTCCTCTCTCAGCCATGAGTTGAAACTGAGGTAAGAAATATTCAACACTCTCGTGCGCAATGCAACCATTCACTATCAACCCATGGAAACCTCTTACGTTGCCACACACATTCTGAAGAATCTCATACTGAGTCTCTAATGGAAATTAACAACTCCTCAGCAAGAAACTTGGATATCTGATGGAGATTCAGGAGGAGGAAGTCCAACTCCTCCTCAGTCATGGATGTTGAACGAGGACATGAGCTGATACAATCATCGATATTATCCATGAGGTTACCAAGGACATGAGGCATGTTGTATTTATTGTCAACATCAACCAAAATTGATTGAAACAGATCTTTAACCTGTTCTCTTAGCGAAGTCATTACATCTTCAAACTGCTCCAAATCGGAATAAGAAAGCAGGACGTTTGCACAAATTAATGCCAGCGCAAATTTCAGATCTCTAATTAGATCCACGTCAAGACATAAACGTAAAATGAGGTCAAGTTAAGGGGCACATTTATGTATTATGCCAAAAAAGAATAAAGGTAGTTGAATCAATATGAATTTGCTTAGAAGTTAAAGAATTTAAGGAGTATGAAACGAAAAGAATAATCATCAAAGAGCTTATTAGTCTTCTTTTTACAAGTCGATAAGTAATTGATCTTTAAAAATAAACAAATCAATTTGTTTTATGAGTAATATAATGTTAATAAAAAAATTAAGATAACATTAGTGCAAACATTTGTCCAGGCATCTAAATTAATACTTATGGCAAAGATTTTCAGATCTCTCAGAGATAAGCAGTAGGATGACACTTTAATTCTATTTTATAACTCCTAAATATTTATAATAAATAATTTAAAATATATGGAGTGAAAATATTGATATTTATAGATAGCGAAATATAATGTCAAATAGGGTGGAAAGAATGTTAGATAAAATTTACATTTCCAATTTATCCCTATACTGAATCTAAATATTATAAAAATATCTAATTAATTATTAAATCTTAAATAATCATATATATCATCATATATATATATATAAAAGAGAACTCTAGGACCGCTTATGTGGCGCCACCACAAACCATGATTTCTATTTTATTTTATTTATTTTCAAAACTAATCTTTCCTTTCATGAAACGTTGTGACTTTTATGAAAAACTGTGTCTTTTATGAAGGGTTCATGTGACTTTAATGAAAAGTTGTGACTTCTACGAAAAGTTGTGACTTTTATGAAGAGTTGCGACTTTTATGAAAAGTTGTGACTTTTATTAACGGTTGTTACCTTTTCGAAGGGTTGAAACTTTTTCAAAGAGTTGTGACCTTTCCGATAAATCACAATAAACATTTGTTGACACTACCATTTGTTGTCTATAATTAGAGGGATTTCCTCTCATTTTAAAACAACGAAAATTCGGAACTTCTTCTGCACAAATAAATATTTGTGTACTTTGGTCCTGTTGAGTGGCTTACTACACCATTGTATTTGTATCAATACACTGGTGAATAAAATCGTTCTATCCTGAGAGGATCTATTCCTTTAAAGCTCGGGTACTAGAGGCGAATAATTTCCTTAAGGGGACACTGTGTATTCAGTGGGCTCAATTTTTTCATTTATGTTTCATTCTATTGTTACATATATCCTGGTATGTTTTTTTACAGTCATTAATTTATGCTTATGTTATTAATATAGAACTTTAAAATTTATGAGGAATGTTTTGCCTTAAGATAAAATTTTATTGATAATGTAGAGTATGTATCGAAAATACAGATATTACTGAATAATCTTATGTAAGCTAATAAAAGAGTTCAATCTCGAGCGAAGCACGGGTAATTTACCTAGTATATATATAAAACAGAACCCTAGACCCGCCTACGTGGCGCCACCACAAACTAGGATTCCCTTTTTATTTATTTTCAAAAGTAGTCTTCCCTTTTATGAAAAGTTGCGATGATTATGAAGCGTTGGGACTTTTATGAAAGGTTGTGATATTTTAGAAGGGTTGTGACCTCTCCGATAAGACACAATAAGCATTTGTCCACACTACCCTTTGTTGTCTATAAATATAGGAATTTCATCTCATTTTAAAACGACGATAATTTTGAACTTCTTCTTCTTCTTCTGGACAATTAAATATATGTGTACTTTGCTCATGTTGAATGACTCACTGACACCATTATTTTTGTATTAATACACTGGTAATAAAATCGTTCTATCCTGAAATGATCTATTCCTTTAAACCTCGGGTACTAAAGGGAAATAATTTCCTTAAGGGGACACTGTGCATTTAGTGGGTTTGATTTTTTCCATTATGTTTCATTCTATTGTTATTATCCTGGTATGTTTTCTACAGTCATTATTTTATGCTTATATTATTAATTGTTATTTTTGAGTGCATGCTTCAAACTTTGTTGTTTATGTTTCTGCAAAACTATTGTTATAAGTATTTGTTAGTACAGATTAAATAACAAATATTAATGGAGTATTCAAGTAAGTTTTCTCTATTGGAATTGTTGAAGGTACAATAAAAAAAAACTTACAAATCTCTAATTTCTTCATCAACAACATCATTCCTTCACTTACAAGGATGAGATTTTGTGTTTTTTAGAAAATCCTCTGAGAGTTAACAACTTTGCATGCCAATATTTTTTGGTTTTTATGTTGTTGTCATCTATTTTTACTAAATTTTATCAGTGGATATTATGAGTATTTTAAGGATTGAAAGTTGATTGAAGTGTTAGTCAATTTTTTGAGGTATGATATTTCAAAACATAGGAACTTTTCTGATTAGAATGATTTGTTATCATCATTGGATATCTCATACAGTACCCTTTAATGTATGTTTTTTCTCGCTGTTTTGTTGTCTCCTTAAAATTGTATTGATTATTTCTTGTTTGGTATGTATATGATCTCACTTGGACAAAGCTTTCGGCCTTTGAATGTTTTTCTTTTTTCCTTCTCATTCGGCTCTTCTAAATATTTTTGGTGTGAGTTATAACTATTTTTGACAAGCTTAATTTGAAGAATATGAAACAAAACCTACTCTAAATAAAAGTAATATCTTAAGCTACAAAAAATTTGTTATTAACATAGATTTGTTGTCCTTCATGTCCCAAGTCATTGCCGAGCGTTTGAGTTATCTAGGTCAGACTCATTTTTTATTTTTTAATGTTGGAGAATATTTCTTTAACATGAGTATAGAATCCAACATTTTGATCTACTTGTACTTTCATAATGCAAAAATTATACATACATATTTCTGAAAAAGTCGTAAAGTTGCATTGATGGAGCATCTAGAAGGACCTTCAGAGCAGCAGTTTAATGAAGAATTAATTTCTAAAAGGGTCAACAATATTATTTTGCTGTCATTTCAAATTTATTTTTCTCCTTCTATAAATTTTGTTAGAGTAACAATAACGAAAAGTGGTAAACGTACAAGTAGATTGTCTCTAAAAAAATTTATTTATGTTGTTGTGGTGTCCATTTTTAACGGTCTTAACTTATTTATAACTAATATTGATTATCGAAAACTTTCTCATTATTTATTTTTTCACAAGGAGTTATTCTAACCATAAAATTATCAGATTCTATATTTTTCATGTACAAAAAAAATAATAGGAAAGTGATGTCTAATCGCTACATAAAAATATCACTCAATTTTAACAAGACAATTATATCATCAAACATATATTATGATAAATTATGTAAAAGATAAAAATGATTGGATATCAAGATATTTTTAATCATTCTTTATATATTTACAATTCTTGAGATATGTGATTATGTCAAATCATTTAATTTCTGTTGAAATGTTCTTAAAACCTACTAAAATTTACTTTTTTTTTCTTGTAACAATCGATTATTGGAAAGGTTGTTCAAAAGCTTAGAAAGATTATTTATGCCTGTGCGAAGCGCGGATTATTACCTAGTTATCAAATAATATTACTAAATCTCATATTATATTCTTTATGGGTATTATTTATTATATATATTAGTCTCTATTTAATTGCTTAATGTTACTTTTTAGCTATTTTAATCTTTAGAAATATGCTATTGTCACTAAAAAAACTTACATTATGAGAAAAATGTTTAGAAAAATGAACAATCATAAGCTTAGGTTATTTTGTCTAACACAAAGTATTTTCTCTTAGGACATTAAGATTTTAATTACTATAATATGTTAATGTTATTAAAATATGTTTTTATATTAGATAAAATGAATTTCAATAAGTTGCTAAAATGATGAAAAACTACTAATGATGTACAAAACTCAATGGCCGACAAATAGAGATTGACAACTAATCCCAAGATTAAAATACAATTCATTGACTTTTCAAGTCTTTTTAATAACCACCATCATCTTAGTCTTCTTAATCAATTTTGAAACTATGTACGTCTGCCTAATATACATATTACAAGTTGACTTAGATTGTTAATTAGCTTGTGAATGAAGATGATGCAACTTTGGTGTTGTGCATGGTTTATGAGATTTGGCGAGAGTCTACGAGCAACTGTAAAATTGTCTCCATATAATTACCTATAGATCATGGATTTGAGCTATGAAAGAAGCCAGTACTGTTTCTATAGTGCAACCCTACTAACATTGGATGTTTTGTGCACGAGGGAGGCTGCTTTGTTTACAGGAGGACACTCTTGATGTTTCTTGTTTTTCATAAATAGTTCCCCTTAGATCTTACTGTTAAATATTTGACCAAGACTTAAATAAGTGCTTAATTTTAACGGATCAAAACAAGTTAGAAGAAGAATGTTTAAGAGATATTTTCAAACATAAGGGATCATTTTGTAAACAAACCCGGACCCTGCATCATGCTATTATGTTGTCAAAAAAATCATCCTATTCTATCTCTTTAAGTCATAATGAAATATTGAAATTCATGGTAGAAAATAGAGAAAACAAGAAACTTTGAAGATGAACTTACCTTTTCAGGGTCTGATCTGAAGTTTAGCAATAGATGCCCTTAGCTTTGCTAAATGAATTGTAGTTGAAAGAAGTATGAAATAGGTAGGTAGATCTGGATTTACAATAATTCCAAGATTTATATATTAAAATACAATTATTCATTGACTTTAGAATTATTTATCATCTTTATTAGTCTTGTTATTCAATTGTTAATTCTGCTGTTTTGTTTGAATGCTTCATGATAAGTCGGTATTATTACGTCTTCACATGGGCAATGAGATCATTTTTTATTCAACAATTGTCTAACGATGAACTTGAAAGGCATCAATTAATAGACATCAATTTGCTTTCCATTTCTAATACCACTTAACAATGAAAGTGGTATTTCATGAAATATTTTACAATTCCACAATTCAAACTCTTTGCACACGAATATCCCACTTCCCGGTAAATTTATTACCTGCAGATCATGAGTTTTCACATGTTTGTGATGATGGTATTTCATGAAATATTTTACAAAAACTGAGATACAGGATAACTTGCATATGGTACAGAGCTTCCCAGACCTTTTGTTTGACTTCCTTCTTGCCCATCATATCAGAGAGTCAGCAATCCCATGTATGTTTCAAAGAGAGACATACAGTTGAAGTCGCCGGCATTTGGTGGCAGCAAACTCGCAAGGCATAGCAACTTCAAAACTAGGTGGAATCTCCTCAAGCTTAGGATATCCATCCAGTTTTAATTTTTCAAGCTCGGGAAAGGATTCCTCTCCTACCTCCCACTTGGAAAGAGTCACTCTATGCAACTTCAAATATTTGAGATTCTTAAAGGTGTCTTCCTCCCCCATGTTCCATTCTTCCCCCTCGATGATTGTATCATAAAGGGACAACACTTCAAGTTTGGGCAGTCTCACTATTGTGGATAGTGAATCGGATGCCAGAGGAAAGTTACCCAATGACAATTTTTCCAAACTCGAAGGGAAATTTGTCACTACAGAGGGCCTACTGTCATTTATGTTTGAACATATAAAACGTATTATGAGGTTTTCTAGTTCAGTTAGAAAGAACAAGCAGTCGTTATGAGCACTCGCAACTTTACAAGATCCCAAATTCTCGGTAATAGTATCAGGGTTGATCCTTCATTAGACACCTCCAGGAATTCTAGATTCCAGAGGTTTAAGAAAGGCAAAGGTAGAGATGTAACTTCTGTCCCAATGCTTAAGTACCTCAAATGATTCAACATGCATATTTCATTCAGCAAAGAATCGTTCACCATGATAAAAGAGGTATACAGTTCCAAGGTTATAAGAAGCCTCAAGTGTCTTAGATGAAATCTTTCAGAAACACTATCGGCCAGCTTGTCTCCATCTATGGTCAGGTGTTTACCAGAATGCCTTTTCTTATTTGAATCAAACAAGACAAAATTGTTAAGCCCCAATAACTCGCTCTTATAATGAATGGTTAATATACGTGGCATCAAATCAGAAGAAGATGGTGTACTTAACTTATCTGGCCAAACAACTTTTCCTCTCTTGCTTTTATCAAACAAAAGTCATGCACAAGATCATGAAGTTGGCAACTCCACCATTCACCTATCTCATTGAAAAGAATTACCAAGCTACTGGAAATTAAGTTATCCATATAAACATCCATCACTTCTTCCACACTCTTCATATCTGTCTGTTCCACCTTCAGCACTCCATACAGCTTTCAACACAGAGATTGCCAGTGCCCTGTCCTTCGGAGAACTTGCAAAGTAAAGAAAGCATGGCTTCAGGTGATGTGGCAAATGGTCATAACTTAATTCTATAACTTTCATCACTTCCACTTTATTCTTCAAAATAAAGGAATGCAAATTATTTACAACTTCAAGCCACATACTCTTTTTCTTTTCCCTCACAACAATGACTCCAGCAATCAAATCCACCACCAAAGGAAGCCCTTTACAATTTTCGGTTATTTCTTTACCAACATCCAAGAGTTCATCAGGGCAATTCTTGTTTCCAAATGCCCTTTTATCTAATAACTCCCAGCATTCTTCTGATCTTAGCAATCGAAGGTTAAGAGGAGCAGTGTAGAGCTTTCCATGCAAAGCCACTTTCTTTTCTCGAGTCGTCAATATAATTCTGCTTCCTTTCTTAACTTCTGGAAAAGGTCTTGTTAACTCATCCAATATAGTAGTATCCCACACGTCATCTAAGACAATAAGATACCTCTTTCCATACAATTGTTGCCGTAACTTATCAGCAACATCAATATTCTCACTCAATTTTGAATCCGAATCACTAACTTGATTAAAAATTATACCCAACAACTTCTTCTCGTCATGTTCTTGGTCGACTGTGCACCATGCACGAAGGTCACAATGACTTGAAATTAATTTATCTTTGTATACTTTGTACGCCAAAGTAGTTTTACCCGAACTCGGCATACCAGTAATTGAAATGACATCTAGATTTGCCGGTCCACTGGTGAGCTTTCTCATTATCCTGTTCGTCTCCTCCTCAAAACCTACAATTATTTTACCTATTGTCGATGACTTTCTTTGAACTGGCTTCTTGGGAGAGTTCAGAACAGCGAGACCTCTATTCTCAGGAATCTTCTCATGTAAATCGGAGACCTCTTCTTTGATAAGCTTGATCCTATTTAAGGTAATGGGAAGTGAGAAAATAAGATGTAAGAGACCATTATCTCGAACAATAATTGAATCAATGACATCTTTTACCTCATATTCCACATTTAAAACATGTGCCCAAAGATCTTTATACCATTCTTGCTCAATATTCAATAAAAAAGATCTTATTGATTCCAGGTCTTCTTTCATCATCCCAATTTCTTCCTTTATCAAAGCATTGGAATCTAACAAATCATTTAAGTGTATGTGCAGCAGATGCATGAAGAGTGGTCCATCACTCATGGGGAAGCAACATTGAGATGAATCCGGGACTTTCAGATAAACATGTTTTAGATCTTCCTTGAGGAGTTCAATATTTTCCAGCAACTTTAGGGTTGCACGATTTGTCTCGTCGGTACTCTCTTTATTCCTTAATTTATCTTCTAAGTCGCAAACAAGAGTTGATACCTCCTTGATAAGTGCTCCAACAAGTGCCAAAAGATCAAATAATTTGTCATGATGAATAAAATCCTTGGGTATATCAGAAAGAATAATTAATAGGAACTCAATCATGACATGAATGTTTCGAGCCCCTAAAGTGCTAGGGGTAATAATAGTTATCATGTGCTGTTGTAGATGAATAAGATATTCCCGAAGAATGTCTGGAGAGGTTTCCAGGAGCTGCTTAATGAAGCGTCCAATTTCTGCTGAAGTTGAAGCTTTCAAATTTGTATAACATATGTGCATAACTTCCAGTTCAGTTGGAACAATCTTCAAGAGTAGATGTGCTAGCTTGCAGAGTCGAGAATATTCTACTTAATAATAGTCACAACTTTACAAGATCCCAAATTCTCGGTAATAGTATCAAGCTTGATCCGTCATTTTGAACCAACAGAGTTTCTAGATTCCAGAGGTTTGAAAAAGACAAAGGCAGAGATTTAACTCGTGTCCCAATTCTTAAGTACCTCAAATGAGTCAACATGCATATTTCATTCAGCAAAGAACCATTCACCATGATAAAATCTATCTGATTTAGAACGATGATGCAAGCTGATACAGTCATCCATATTACCGGTGAGGCTAGTAAGGACATATTTACACCCGACGTTGTTGCCATCATCATCCAAAAGTGGTTGAAGCAGATTCTCAACCTCTTGTCTCTTACTAGTCATTATATCTTCAAACTGCTCCAAATCAGAATAAGAAAGCTGGACATATGTACAAATAATTGTGAGCTTCAATTTCAGGCTTTCAATTAGATCCACATCAACAGCCTTTTGATCCTCTTCATTTTTTAATCTCTCCAGAACATTGGCAACGTCCTTGCGAAGAGCAGAAAATGACACCTGCCAAAAGACCAACTGTTATTCTCCTAGTCCTATCAAATTTACAAAGCCACATTTCTACCATGCAATATGTTATCCTATATACTGATGAATCGTTTGCTTCCTCTTCCTCTCTTTCTTCCAGCATATTATGGCCACTTTTATAGTCATATGTCACTCACGTTCCCTCCTATGTTATGATTATGATTCTATTGGACGTCATGTTTCATTCTGCCATATTACATACCGTACAATTCCTATGTACTTACGTCCCGTCAGCTCCTTTGGTTCTTGAAGCATAGTAAGTCCGTTCGGTTTCGATTTCTCTAGGCGGTTTATCGACAATTTGGTGGTTAAAATTTTCCATTTCTCTAGGAATGTATTTTCATTGCAGTAAGAGTTTTAAAAATTATTTAAAATATTAGACTTTCCGATGAATTATACTTTCTCGGTAACTAACACATAGTTCAGTGAATTTAAGACAATTATCTAGCTTGCAAACATATCTGGGCGGGATTAAATATATGACAGGGGTACTCGATAAATGATACAAAAGTTATTTTTGTGGCTATATTGCTATAGCACATAAGGTTCAGTGAATTTAGTGAGACAAAAAAATTGATTATATATTATAATAAGATATTAATGATCCAAGTAAATATAAGATACCTCTAAGTTTCTTCTTTCCATGACAGTAATTCTCCGGATCTGATGTAGATAACGCTTATAATTAGAGACGATCAAACCTTTTCAGTTGATGAAAAAAATATCTATGCCTTCTGTATATAACTATAGTCCTTCAACTGATAAGATAATATATTCTCAGAAGACCTATATAAATATATGATTTCATTAATATTATAAATTAATAATTATTTAAAGGTATAAATATATCTAAGAAAAGTTATTAGTGAAATATGATTTTATTGTGTATTGTTTTTTGTTTAACTCTAAATTTAGTTGAAGTTCATCTTTACATTTTTCTTATTACATCCAAAAGTTTCAGTGTTGTTTTTTCGAACTGCACCATAAATATTAATCTTTTCTGAATTAGTTTGTCCCACTTTATAGTCTTTTAATATCCTACAATAAATCTGTTGCGATAATACATCTTAAAAGCTCGTATTATTCCAGTATCACAAGGTTGAACCTCAAAACACTCTTTAAATTAATAAATATTAATTTATCAATTAAATAATATCTCTATAAAATAATAATATTTCATAGTCCCAACTATATTAATTTAGTGAGATTTTTATTTATGTTGTACTATATGGCTTGTTTACCCAGAGTAACAATTGAATTTGTATAGTGTCGTCTAACAAATAATGATACTAACGCATTATATGAAAGGAATTTTCAATAATAATGAGCAAACCAAAGTAACTCAACTAGTTGCTTTTTGTAATGTGGCCTTTTGTTTGATCGAAAAAAGTTATTTTACCTTTCTTTTGTGAAAGATTTGAAAGTCATAAATGTAAAAATTTGACCGTCATATTTGTCAAAGGTTTGACAACTATATTTGTCAAAGATTTGGAGGCAATCATATTTGATATATTCACATTGAGATGTTGAATACTTTGTATCATCCAAAGACATCAACAAGCCTACTTTTTTTCTCTATAAATAGGAAACTTAGACATTAGTTGAAACACACCTTGAATCATATGAAAATATTTCATTGCTTTCTTTCTTTGTCTTTCCATTAAGAGTAATTTTGTAAGAGAGTTAGTGTTGGAAAACACTTGTGTGAACCCTTTCTTTGGAGTGATCCAGTGAGGTTATTCTCTTTGGGTATTTGGGATGAATTAGAGTATTAACTCTAATTTTATACTCTATTTTGTACTCTTGTTGATATAGTGAAATTGCTCCCTCCGCTTGTGGATTAGGTCACGCCGATCGAACCACGTTAAATTTGTGTCTTCTTTAATTATTTTACTTTCGTTATTATCAACTTACTATTGTCTTTGTTATTGTCATTATAACATTGTTTGGCTAAATTTCGTACTACCCAAGTTCTCGATCCTAACACTTTCATTATAACCAAACTAGTAAAATTACATGCGTCTCGCGCAGGAATTTAATATCACGAAATTTATAAAATAACATCAAGGTGCGATACAGTTTATAAGGTCTTTACGTCCTTACAATGACATACCAAATTTGAATTTTGTCTTCAAGAGATGATAGTATAGATCTTTAAAGGACTTTTTTACTGTACGTCCAACAATTTCAGTAAAGAAAACATGTGTGGATACTCAATTAAAGTGTGTTATTTAATCTATACTAACAAATACTTATAACAATAATTTTGCAGAAACATAAACAACAAAGTTTGAAATAAGTACTCAAAACAGCAATTTATAACATAAGCCTAAATTAATGACCGTAAAAAAACATACCATGATCTGTAACAATAGAATGAAACAGAAAAAAAAATTGAGCCCATTGAATGCACAGTGTCCCCTTAAGGAAATTATTCTCCTATAGTACCCGAGGTTTAAGGGAATAAATCCTCTCAATTTTGACACTTATATGTATGAATACTTTGGATATTTGGCATGAACTGTTACAATTCTCCGCCCAAATTTTATCAGAATATTCCAAAATTCAAAAAACTCCAAATACTTGTTTTCCTAATAAAATATACCCAACCTTTTCATTCATTTTCTCAATAGACAAAGAGTTTAGAAGTTATAATTATGATTTAGCAGAATTGAGCTTTCGACGATTTAGTAGTGAGCCAACATGAGGATGTAATCATTGTTGCCTAATATATGTTGCTTCTTGAAAAGGTATTTGGTGTTCGACTAAACACATACTTCATTTGTCCCTAATTATTTGTCCACTTTTTTTTAAGTTGTCCCTAATACTTGTCCATTTTGACAAAACAAGAAAGGACAATTTTTTTTACCTATTATACCCTCAATTAATTACTTTGAAAAATGTTGAACTTCTTGAAAATCGTAAGTCTTTAATTCATCCATTTCATAATTAATAGGGGTAAAATGGTAAATTCACTAGGTCAATAATTGTTTTCTTACTAGGTGTGCCAATTTAAAAGTGGACAAGTAATTAGGGACAGAAAAAGTACTTAGTAGAATAATACATAAAATTAGGCATGTACAAATTTTATAAAACCATCTTTGGAAACGTGGGTTTGAAAATTAGGCATGTACAAACTTTATGAAAATAATAGGGGGATAAACGTGCAACGTACGTTCCCAAAGACTAGTTGTAAGAAAAGCAAAAGCATGATCAATGTCTGCCAAAAAAGTCTATAAAGTAAAAGTACAGAAAGCAGTGATAGGTATAGTACTTTGGTGTACAAGATTAATCTTTAAAATATCAACTTTAGATAGTCACTTAAATTTGGCATCAACATCAGATAAACACTTAACTTAAGTTATTGTGATCAAGTAGAAACCTATACTTGACAATGGTGTGTCTCGTGGTCACCCATATACAACATACCTCAGGTGTGACTTGCAATCTCAGATGACGTGTATTTATAAAAAAAAAAAAACTTGTAAGTTTTCTAAAATAAACTCAGAAAAGTCGCACATAATGTTTCAAATCAACAAAATTTTCTTAATCATATACAATCTACCCAGCAAAGCACAATCTACTTTTCAACCATAATGCTCAAGAGCTACTTAAATAACTGGATATTTTTCGGGCCAAGTATCTGAAGCTCGTCCCCTCCCCTCATATATTCAGTGTATTCCTTAATCTTGAGAGCAGAATCTTTAAATTGAGGGCTGTCTACAAGTGTGATAATTTTCAATGAATAAATATCCCCAAAACTAGGCGGAATCTCCTCAAGATAAAATAATCCCTCCAGTTCTAATTTCTCAAGCGTGGGAAAGGATTCCTCTCCAACCTCCCACTTGGAAAGAGTCACTCTATTCAACTTCAAATATTTGAGATTCTCAAAGGTGTCTTCCTCCCCCATGTTCCATTCTTCTCCATGGATGATTGTACGATAAAGGGACAACACTTCAAGGTTGGGCAGTCTCGCTATTGTTGATAGTGAATCGGATGACAGAGGAAATTCATTCAACCGCAATCTTTTCAAACTCGAAGGAAAGTGAAAATCCCATGGCCGATTTATGGCTGCAGAGGACCCACTGTCATTTGTATTTGAACTTTCAAAACGTACAGTGAGGTCTTCTAGTTCAGTTAGGAAATCCAATTTCGGGAACCAATATTGCTCTGTTGAATAATCCCATGACTCCTTGAGTTCAAACTGAAGCACTTGAAGATTGGGAAACCTTCTGAAAATATCCTCTGTATCTTTCGAATAGGAAAGCATGAGTTCCCCTAAAAATCTCAAGTTCTCTAACTTTGTGTCCTCTGCTATCAGTATTGATTCATCTGCATCCAAATCAAAGAAAGAACAAGCACTCACAACTAGCATTCGCAACTTTACAAGATCCCAAATTCTCGGTAATAGTATCAAGGTTGATTCTTTGTTATCCACCAACAAGATTTCTAGATTCCAGAGGTTTGAGAAGGATAGAGGCAGAGATTCAACTTGTGTCCCAATGAATAACAACCTCAAATGATTCAACATGCATATTTCATTCAGCAAAGAATCTTTCACATTGATATCCAGGTACAACACTCTAAGAAGCCTCAAGTGTCTTAGGTGAAATGCATCAGAGAGACAATCACCATTTATCCTCAAAGAATAGAGGTGCTTACCAGAATGCCTTTTCTTATTTGAACCGAACAGGACAAAATTAAGTCCAAAGTGCTCATCCTCCTCATCATAATCAATGGTAATTTGACGAGGCAACAAATCTGATGGAGTACTTGAACTTATCAAATCAAACAACTTTTCCTCTCTTGCTTTTATCAAACAAAAGTCATGCACGAGATCATGAATTTGGAAAGTCGGGTCATCACCTATATCATTAAAAAGAATTACCAAGCTACTAGAAATTAAATCATCCAAATAAATCTTCACCACTTCTTCCATACTCTTCATTTCAGTCTTTTCCACAAACCCTTCGGCAACCCATACAACTTTCAACATATAAATCGTCAATGCTCTGTCCTTCGGCTGACTTGCAAAATGAAGCAAGCATGGCTTCAGGTGATCAGGTAAGTGATCATAACTTATTTCTATGACTTTCATCACTTCCACTTCATTCTTCAAAATAAAGGAATGCAAATTTTTTTCAACTTCAAGCCACACACTCTTTTTCTTTTCCCTCCCAGCAATGACTCCAGCAATCAGATCCACCACCAAAGGAAGCCCTTTACAATTTTCGGCTATTTCTTTTCCAACATCCAATAGTTCATCAGGGCAACTCTCATTTCCAAATGCCCTTTTCTCTAATAACTCCCAACTTTCTTCTGATCTTAGCAATCGAAGATTAAGAGGAGCAGTGTAGACCTTTCCATGCAAAGCCACTTCCATTTTTCGAGTTGTCAAAATAATTCTACTTCCTTTCTCAACTTCTGGAAAAGGTCTTGTTAACTCATCCCA
>JAJOOS010002899.1:0-80664 GCA_029582725.1 Solanum chiquidenum | reverse complement strand
GACTCTATTCTAATTCTAGCCAACACTAGTACAAAACTAAAGCGACTATCCAATTTTGATACAGGAAAGAAAACAAACAAAGCGAACTACTAGAGAAATATTATATCCTATCGCTGGCTAGAGTGTACATCTTGGGTTGCCTCCCAAGCAGCGCTTGATTTAACGTCGCGGCACGACGAAGGCCTCTTGATTACTCAGACATCATCAAGATTGTAGTGTTTATAGTTTTTAGAAAATGTGTTGGGAAGGAGCCATTCGACGTAGTTAGTCGGGATCGCCGCTACACTCGGCGATCCCCCGTTGGTCTGCTTCATCACCTTTCAGCTCTAGCCTTCAGCATCTTCGCATCTTAGATCATTGGGCGGTATAGTACTACTTCGCTGAACTACTCGGCGACACGCCGACTGCTCCATTTCACCGCCGATTTGATCTTTACCTGCAGGGCTCAACACATTTGAACAAAAGGCGAGGATAAGACCTTTTGGTGACTCACTGAACGGGTTCGGCGATTCTCAGATCTTCATTTCTTTGTTCTTTCAGCTGCCTTTGTTCTTTTTTGCTAAGTAGTGTCCATGCTTTCCCTCAAACTCCAAATACTTGAAACTTAAGGGTTTTTATCAAATATTGAGAAAAAATATGTATTTGTGGACACTAATTCTATCAAAACATAGCCCTAAATGAGTCCAATTTGTGAATTCATCAACACCCCCAACTTAAACTTTTGCTTGTCCTCAAGAAAACTCAAGTTCAGCCGTTCAAAAAGGGTGTCTCGAACAGTGCTACACAAGACTCAATCAAGAATGCACACAATAAGACTCAATTTACTTATGCAAAGATCAAATGTTCACTCAAAGATTCAAGTTGTGACTCACCAATATCAAAGAATCTCATGCTCACAATACTTGCTTCAAATGCAAGTTCAAACTCAACCAAAGTATTCAAATCCCCTCACAGAGGGAATGATTCCATATTCACACACAATGGTTCGCAATTTAAAGCGTCGGAATCAAATGCAATGCTCACACTCACAAAGAAGAACACAATGCATGCTTTCACCCATAGGTTTGCCCGTATTTTCCAATCAACACTTGTTTCGGCTCACTCAAGATCAAAAAGGTCTTTTCAAGGCTTGTAATAGGGCTGAGTGCAAAGGTATGGTCATTTAGGCTAAGTGACTTTTATCCTCATGAAATGTGGTACTCACAACACTTCCTTTCCTTTTCCTTCATCATTTTTGCTAGTGCTCATAAGTCATCCCATTAATAACTTCCCGTGGATTTTATTGTTTTTGGAAACCCTATTTTCTTTATATCTTCACACTTTATTCCTCAAATTCTTCATTCTTTTTCTTTTTCTTTCTTTCTTTCCTTTCTCTTTTTTGTTT
The DNA here is from genome assembly GCA_029582725.1 of Solanum chiquidenum. NCBI lineage: Eukaryota > Viridiplantae > Streptophyta > Magnoliopsida > Solanales > Solanaceae > Solanum > Solanum chiquidenum. The sequence goes on along the minus strand of JAJOOS010002899.1, from coordinate 79,280 downwards.
GTATGGAGGGGTTCCTTTTTTTTCAAAACCATGGGTAAGAGGGACTTTCTTGCACTTTTTTATTTACCCTTCCTTTTCACCACACCCCCAACTTAGGCTTTTGGCCTAAGTTGGCTATTCAACTAACCACAACTTCATGAGGATTATGGGTAATGGATAAAGAAAGGTTATGTTTGCATCAAGTTTCTTCCAAAGAAAGGTAAGGCTCAAGGGGTGTTAAAAAGAGGTTCACACAAGCTCACAAGGTAGGCCACAAAGAGGTATATGTCAAATTGGCTCACACTCTTTAAATATGCCTAAGATCATATCAAGATATAACCTTACTTAGTCGATCGGACCAACGGGGCAAATTCTAGGATCTACCATGCATATTTCAAAGTAAGATCATCACACTAGGCATTGATACTACAGTCAAACAAGACTCCACACTTTCGCTAGTGTGAAATGATCATCACAAGAGACTCAATTCGATAGTAGGCTAGTCATAACGAGATGCAAAGAGTTCACATATTGTCTATGCAACTTCATTTGGCCTCATCGTAACCGCACATTCAAGTACGTTTGATTAAGACCACTATTTAAGTCATCGGTATTGATCGGAATCGAGACTCAAATTTTGCAAAAGAACAACCACATTTAATCACACAAGGGGTGGCAAAAAAAACTCGGAAGGATCAAAATCATTTGTAATTTAAAATGCGGAGCCACAAGCTCAAACATCCACAAAAAAATAGTGTAATAACACTGTAATAGCTCACAACCCAAAATATATAATCAAAATAGATATGCACAAAGGTGGGCCTCACCTCACCACAAACAAAAATCATTTGTCCTCAAATGCAAATGAAAGTATCCAAAAGTAAAAGTATGTAAGACAGAGAGGGAGATAAAGAAAGGTCCTGTCTACATAGTCGCTCCATCTGTTGGTCAGTTCCCGGTGTAGTGCTCTGAATATGGGCATCAGTGCCCAGAGTAACCTCAGAAGGAATATCAGTGCCAGATCCATTAGGAGCTATTGTGGACGTCTCAGTCGGTGATATTTGGCTCTCCGGCTGCACAACCGTCTCTACAATATCTGGTGAATCTCTGAATATGTTCTCATCTCGATTATCTCTCATCTCCTCACCGTGTGCTTCTATCAGCTCCTCGTTGGTCTCTGCATCCAACTCCTCATATGTTGTGTCATCCGTCTACACTTTTCCGGTGATAGCTGGAGGAATCCCCAATGTTTCAGGAGCATCTTTATCATCTGCGCCCTGAATCAATGAAGTGAAGTTGGTAGACTTCAAATAGTCTACATCCTTCCTCAAATCTGCTACTTCGGCTTTCAAAGCCGAAACCTCGAATGTCTCCCCATGTTTGCTCTCACAAGCAGTGACTCTAGTAGCCAGATCATCAATAGAGGCCCTAAGAGGGGTCAGCGCAGCCAACATAGCACTGTCAATCATCCCTGGGATGGATCTCTCCAATCGAGTCACCCTCACATCAGCTGAATAGGCCAGATTCCCCATTTTTAGGATCATCGTCTGAGTAATCTTGGCAGGCTAGGAGGATGATGAAACACCTGGGACCTGTGAAAAAGAGGAAGGGGCCGATGTACCTGAAGGCTCAGAGGCCGAAGTCGGTGAAGATGCGTCTTCTTGTAAAGTGTCAACATCGACCTCTGGGGAAGTATCTATCCGAGCTGCTCTCCTCCTGTCAACCTCCTCTTGTGTGTACTCTGCCTTAATACGTCGGATGTCAGTGGAGGAAGACGAGGTGATCTTAATATCTCTCGTATTGTCCTGAGGTACTCCAGTACACTGGCACAGCTCGGTGATCAAGACTGGAAATAGCATAAAAGTCAGCTTATGTTTGGCTCTCATGACCATCTCCTATGAAATCAACAGTCCTAGGTCAATGCATCTCCTAGACATGATAGAACCAAGGTAAGCTACCTTAGGCTGGCGCAAAATGGACTCGTTCTGGGATGGCATTATGGTGCTATTGATGAAGCCAAACCAGAACCTGACAGCAATGTTCAAGTCCCTCTTCTCAATAGGGGCTCCTACCCCGATCCACCTCGGGGTGGTGTCAGAAATCATATGAGCCAACCAACCCTTCAAATCTTCAAGGGACTAAACAATAGGCAACCCCTCGTAAGAAAGTATAGATTGCAGCGGTCTACCCAATACAGTGTTAATATACTCGTTGTGGCACTTAACTTCCTTGCCTCTGACCATGACCGACTTTACTTGTCTAAACTCGTTTGCCTTCTTCTTGTTCTTGGGCACCAACTCCTCATAAATTGTGTAAAATTCCCTAACCCAAGAAACAATGTAAGGGCCTCGGGACCTTGTAAACATCTCAAACTCATGGTATCGAAGAGTGTCAATCACATCGGGATACTTGCCTTCCAGGACCTCCGTAGATAATAGTTTCTCCTTTAGGATGGTCCGTACCCCATCACCTTTCAATCTGTTCAGCAGTCTAGGTGGAGGAATGATAGGGGGTGTAGGGGCCACTGGAGGTGCCTGAGCTGGCAGTGAATCTGTTTCAGAAGGTGTGGCAGCTGCGGGAACTCTGGTGGGTGAGGATTCAGATCTAGCGTGGTGTCTACTCCTTCGATAAGTCAAAGGCTCCTCATCTTCTGGTTCAGAAAATTCCACATGGGTTTCAATAGCTACTCCTTTCCGAGCTATGTGCTTCTTCATTTTTCCTTTATCTCCCTGTGGGAGTTCTTTTCTTTTCCTCTTTGGAAGATTTGACCCCCCCCCCGCCCCCGTTTATGGTTATGCCCTTTGCTTTCTTTTAAGGTTGCGTGGTTAGATTTGTAAGTACCATATCTGCAAAAGATCGGAACAAATTAGGAGAAAATAAAATATAAGCATAGAAAATATATTGCAGACAGACTCGTCGACTCGCCGAACCTCTTTGGCGAGCAAAATCTGGCTCGCCGAAGGGATTGGCTTAAAAATTATGGCAAGTCGGCGATAGGAAGGTCCTTCGGCGAATCGCCGACTACTTTTGGCGAACAAAGGTTTGCCTGCCGAAAATTATAGTGCAACAAGAGTTTCAGGGGTGCAAATAAAGAGAGATCAAGAGTACTTTCAGTGAGTCGCCGAGTTCTTTCGATGACCTCAGAGTTCTCACCGAAAGTTACAGACTCAAACCACAAATTTAACATGAAATTAAAAGCGAGATGAAGACATTAGGTGAAACGCTGAGTAATTCGACAAGCTCGACCCAATTCGCCGAACGGTCCAACGTGCCCATTTTCAATCCACCTTCTCAAATTCAACCCCGTAACCCCCGAAAACAAAATCAAAGCTTGCACTAATGGAATTCAAACAAGACCCGTACTACCCATCACCCAGTGATACTCAGATTTTTCCCAGGTTTGCCAAATTTGGCCATATGACGATATTTGCTCTTAAGAGTGGTGTTACCCGCTCTATCATTGAGCAGTTTTCATCATTTAGGGCAAACATGGGCTACTCAGACTTCACCCAATCAATCTAAACAACACGCAACCACGGCCCAATACAATTTCATTCATATAAAAGCACCAAAATTATGGGTATTTGACGATCAAAACAATACGGGCAAGATTTTCAAATTAAAATTGGCATTTAAGCATTCTAACTCTATCAGAGAGGCCCAACACACAACAACACGATATGATCATTGCAAGTGAGTACAAAATTTTCAAATGTAAACTCGGGATTCAGAAACCAACCTTATATGCCAATTAAAAAATGATTGAAAAGCTAGGCGGCACAAAAATACTAGTTCTGAGCACCAATCAACAACTAAAATACTAATGGAATATAAAAATATTGAAGATAATACCTTGGTGTGAGTTTGTGAAGTTTTAAAGTGAGGGAAAGTGAAGGATTTCAAATTCTAAGACTTTTGGCCATTATAAACAGTCCAATTCGCGCCTATTCGGTGACATTAGTCGCACTCGCCGATCCACTCAGCGATACACCAAGTGGTCACTTGGCTCACCGAGTTTTACAAAATTTTCAGTCAAAGTGAAGGTCCAAATGACGGTCTTCATTGGGAACGCCGAACAGGTCGACGAGTCGCCAAATTGCTCCAGGACTCGCCGAGTTTTATAGACTCCATGTTAGACTTGTGTTGAGTCAAACGGTGGGTCAAATTGGGCACGCCGACCTCTTCGGTGATTCACCGACTGACTAGTTTACTTACCAATCTATATTTACCAAACACTTCCAGAATTTAAACCTGCACCACTAACACACCATTATTTATAAAAGCAAACTAATGCATTTAAAGGGTTTTGGGTTGCCTCCCAAACAACTCCTTAGTTAACATCGTGGCACGATGCATGTCCTCATTCACGTTCTATTTTTGGGGTCGACCTTAGTACCACTAGGTGACTCCTCTTGCTTAGTTGGATAGAGATGAGGCAACTCATAAACCACAAGGTTCTCAAGCAGTTGAATAGATCTGGTGTGAGAACCAACCATCTGATTTAACACTTTAATGCCCTCCTTCATCTCTTCCAGCACTCTATCTTGCTCAGTGACCTTTTGGAGAATGAGTAATAGAGTATCCTCGACACGTCTACTCTCATTGTCCGTAGAGTTTTTCCGCTCATGAGGAGGTATGTACCTCCCTTGAATTTTGCACTAGACTTCCACCTTTGATATTTTGGTGGCCAAATTGTTCAGCTGAGTCACTAGTGCGGCCAACATGAGATCCACTTTGCCACAATCTCCATCAGCCATTTTCAATTTAACTGATTATAACGTCAATACAAAGAAAACAAAACTATAAATAAAGTTAGTAAACTACGACTATCAATAGCACAGCTCGTCTTAACCAAGAATTTTCACGTAACACCATTCCCCGGCAGCGCTGCAATTTTGATGTTTGCGTAATCAAGATACAACTTCTAATGCAAGTGTCTATGATTGTACAATAGTAAAGTAACCCAACCAAAGGTTGGGGTCGAGTCCCAAGGGAGCGGTTCCTAAAAATTAGTGGTTAAGCGTGAAAGTGCTAAAGCTAACCATAGCTAAAGACTTTATCGAATGAAGACATGACAAATTAAAGGGTTTGACACGAGTGTTAATTATAAATTGGGGGTTTGTAAACAAGTAAAGAGCAAAATCAATAAAAATAAAGAGAGATACAAATATGGAGGGTACATACTTTTGATAGTAAATTTGTTGAATATGTGTGACTAGGTTAGAATATAGTGGGGGTAAATTCTCTCTCGAGCAACTTACCCCGAATCAACCCAGTTTCTCTCGAACACCGGGTTGTCGCTTTAAGCACAGCCTCCACCTTAGCCCACTCACTCTCTCGTGCTAAGTGTGTGGGAGAAGGACTAGGGTTCAGTCTCTCGAACTGAACCTCATGTCGACCGAATCCCACCGGCCATCAATTTAGTAGTCTTAGTTTTACGACCTCTCTCTCGAGCAAGCCAAAAACATAAAGGTGAAATCATAGTTGCAACTACAATTTCATTAAGTTCCACCACAACTACTAAACGAAATCACATTTACACAACAAATAAACCATCAACAAGCAAGACCTAATAGATAATCTAATCCATATTCACAAAATCACACCCCAAGAATTGGGGTTTTAGCTAGACATGTAAATAGATAAAAAGTTATACCAATCTCAGTTTCCATCAATGGGTATGCAAGATTAAGTCTTAAAACAAGTGAAGAGTGGAGAATCCACAAGACCCAAGTCCAAAATCTTGGAGTGGAAACCCTTTAAATCTTCAAGTTCTTTAAAACCCTCTCCAAACTTAGAGAGAATATTGTCTCTCAAAACTGTATTCTAAACTTAATACAACTAAAACTGACTACTAAGAATAAAAATTGAACTAGTGTTTATAGTTTTTAGAAAATGTGCTGCGAAGGAGCCATTCGACGCAGTTAGTCGGGATCGCTGATACACTCGGCGATCCCCCGTTGGTCTGCTTCATCACCTTTCAGCTCTAGCCTTCAGCATCTTAGCATCCTAGATCATTGGGCGGTATAGTACTACTTCGCGGAACTACTCGGCGTCACGCCGACTACTCCATTTCACCGCCGATTTGATCTTTACCTTCAGGGCTCAGCACATTGGAACAAAAGGCGAGGATAAGACCTTTTGGTGACTCACCGAACGGGTTCGGCGATTCTCAGATCTTCATTTCTTTGTTCTTTCAGCTGCCTTTGTTCTTTTTTGCTAAGTAGTGTCCATGCTTTCCCTCAAACTTCAAATACTTGAAACTTAAGGGTTTTCATCATATATTGAGACAAAATATGCATTTGAGAACACTAATTCTATCAAAACATAACCCTAACTGAGTCTGATTTGTGGACTCATCAAGCAACAATAAAAGATGCAATATATTGAAATCTTTTAAAATAGTAGATAATAACTCAATTGTATGTAGAAATACAACAATGAGTCAATTGTATGTAAAAATACAATAATAACTCTTATTTGGGAGATTCTCTAACCTATAACCATCACTATGATTTATGTGATGATACAACGTGTTGCCCACATGGCCATAATTGTCGTATACCTTGCCGAAGTATAAGACATCCTTAACTAAGTGGATCCACTAACTTGTGCATAAAATCAATAAGGAATCATCTAAAAAGTATGAACCTTTCTACCCACGTTGGAATACATAGTTTATAAGGACTTTGAGTTGTCTGAACGCGTCCCCATATCGGTGCTCAATACTACTCCTAATAATATAATTGATGCTCATGTGTTTAAAAACATTTCTTCATCATCAAACTTTGAGATTATTACTCAAAAGGTTATCTTAAAAGAGATAGTGCTCAAAACTACTCATGAACTAATTTGGAAATCAAAGTTTCCTCTCATGTTAAATGTAAAAGGATTTACTCTTGGGAATACTTAGTTTGCTTATATTCATTTTGAAAAATGAAACTTGACTCTCCTCATCCTCATACTCATTTACTCAAGTCTTTAAACAGATTATGAATAATTGTAAAAGACTTATCAAAATAGAGTTCATGCCGAATTATGGCCGTGAACGACTCAATTCAACGGTTTCAATAACCATATATAGAACTGAATACTCGGAACTCTATACTCCAAAACTCAAGACTCAATGATACTACTCATCTCAGGAATGCTCAACTCTTAGGGTTCATGTAGAATTATGGGTATGAACAACTCAACTCAAGGATCTTCATGGGTAACATGTAGTAATCCCATAATTAGGAATGTAATTTCAAGAGGATTATGAACTCAATGCTGAAGAACTTAGAACTTGAAGATACTACTCCTCTCAAAGATACTCAATTTATGGAGTTCATACGGAATTTATGGGCATGTACGACTCGACTCAAGGGTATACATAACAATATAGAACTCATGTGTATGACTCTTCTCATTCTCATACTTACTTCCTCAAAACTTAGCTCAAATCGATAGTTGATCTCAACGGATTCACAATTTAACTCAAATGCTTTATTGAACTCTACTCTTAACTCTTTCTTGAATTTGAATTATGACTTATGAATTCTAGAGTTATGATTTATGATATGAAGGATCTCGTGATGATTAAATGTAGTTTAGAGTAGTTAGAATTATAAAGGAGTGAAGGAACACTTTAAAAGAACTCAGACTGGACAAACGACGGAAAAAGGATGGGGGCAAGCGACCCTGGAGGACTGAGTGATGCAAGGCGCCAGCCCCTAAACTATAGAACCTCTTTTCTGGTGCACTACTGGTGTGGCGCGCTTGCCCCTGCCCAGAAATTTTTGCCAATTTTTCTTCTTCAATTTTTACCAATTCACCTAGAATTGAATGGTTTCTTCCGAACTCTCCTAGATTCGAATACCAAACCTTAGTAACCAAAAATCCACTCATAAACGACCCTCAAACTTCTAAAATTCATTTCAAGGATTTATCAAACCTCATTATTAGTGATTCTTGAAACGAAACATCAAGAAACTTATCAAGAACTCAAGTATTTGACCCCAAGAATGAAATTACGGATTAAATTCACATGATTGGTGTGTGTGTGAACGAACCCAACACTATGAGAAATTACATACCTCTTAAGGATCAAATCAATGGCAAAATATCACTTTGATCGCAAAAAACTTGAACTCTTGAAGCTTTTCTCCCCTTTTCTCCTCATGAACTCCTCTAAAAACCCTAAGCGCGTTTAGGAATAACTAAAACTGATTCCAATCAGTTTAGAACAAAAAAAATTAACAAAAACAAGCTAGGCTAGTTGTGTAAGGAAAATACCAAAATACCCCTCTTTAATTCTGGTAAATTTCCTTAACTGAACTGGTTGAACTCCAACGGTCATATCTCCATCATCTAGACTTGGATTTTAGCAAACTCAGCAGCTTTGGAAATAGGAATCAGAGATCTTTCCTTTGATATTTTATGGGTCTCCTAACTCATGATGTTCTAAAAGTTACGGTCATTTGAAGTTGACCCATAATTTAAAAGAACTTACGAATGACTTGAATGAATTCTCATTAGTTCTTTTTTGAACTCAAGGTGCTACATATATTGATCTTAACACTTAAGAAAATTTAAATTTCTCGATAAAATCTTACTCAAAATGAAAATGGTTCGAGTCTTCGCTAAAAAAAAAATTGGCGTGGTACATTATCTCCCCCTTAGGATCATTCATCCTTGAATGACGGTTGGAGTGGGTATTGGGCAGGGTTACTCTTACCATATCCTCTAACTCATGAACTTTCCTACTAACACAGGCTGAAATGATTCATACCAAAAGTTGGGACCTTCTATAGCACCTAAATCAAAGACTATGTTGTTGTGAACATACTCACTCTCTCTCTCTGAAGTTAACTTGTCTGAAACAAAGGAAATCTAGGCATGACGTAAGAATAGGAATACCATGTCTGGGGCAATGTCATGACTTGGGGGTTCACGCCGGATGCGACACGGCGTACTTGACCCCGAAGGGGTCTCATACAAGCCTCATAGTCTTGAACATAAGAACATAGGAAAATAAAGAAGAATTAAAACTTTCTTTTACAATCGAATACATTTTTCATTAAAAAGCAAGCGGAAGACTTTCTAGACTTTGTCTGAAACCATCTAATACTTTGAATACAACATTGGGACTTAGCCCATACAAAAGTTTAACATAAAATAAAAGACATAAAGGGAACATAGTGGATTTTGTCCTCGAAACTATGAGGACTCACCAAGTCTTCAGCTCCAAGCTCCTTAGAAACCTATTCCTCAAGCATAGAACACCAATATCTCGAAACCCTACATTTCGGTAAAAATGGAGAAATATGGGTTAGCACAATTAAGTACTACGTATGGAAGCTATGCAAAAAGATGCTTAAAACAGACATTTATTTGAAAGTCATGCTTTTATTCCATTTTGATAAAACTTCATGAATATGAACATAAGAGGCATAATATTCAAACACAACCAACATACAAGTCATTTCTCACATTCAAGACATAATCAATATATAAACCTTTACCTTCACCTTAAGCCTTCACCTCAAGTAACCCTCAGGCTATACTTTGTGCAATGTATGAATACTGTTCCATACCACCATCCACACTAAAGTACCACCTTAAGGTCACCATCAACATTTCCATCTTTACACAATATTCACACACAAGAGACATAAGCTTTACACAAGTCATATTATCACATAAAGACCATCACCTAGGACAACTCTAAGTCATACTTGTGCAACATGCAAGTAGCATCCCATACTACTACTCACACTAAGTACTCCTATAAAGTCACCATAAGCAAGGCACATTCATATACAATAAGTCATGACAAGGAAGTAACTCATGATACAATCCAAGTATAGTATGCATCATTTACAAATAAGCATATAAGAGTCAACATTCTTCATTAACTTTATTTAGAGGGCATTCATTCATTAGACATTAGATCATCATTCTCATTAACTTTATCATAAGGGGACATTCATACAATAGCCATTAAGACTTAGAGAACTCACTATGACCCTCTCAAATCCTACTCATGCAATGCAGGGATAGCATCCCATACTACCACCCACACTTCATAGAACTCAACAAGAAACCATAATGCACATCTCACATGATGGGAATAGGCATTAACCGACATAGACCATGAGAGCTAAATCATGAAATCCGGTGTCATGTAACCTCACACCAAAGGAAGGAGTTCTAGTTGCCTAGGGTAGAACTAGTAAACATCCTATTTAGGCACATAGTTATGGGATAAGAAAGATGTTCATTGGACTCTAACCTAACATTGGGAGAGTCACCATCTTAGCCATATCCACTCGGTGCTTAGCCTCAATTCCCATAGAGTAGTTCATTCACATTACACTGTTTTACTTAAGAGGGACACCAACATTAGGCCTACCGACCCAAGGTACATTACACATGAAAGGGACATCAACATTAGGTCTACCGATTCAAGGTACATTAAGGATAGATCATTGACTTTCCAAGAGGGGCCACCACCATTAGGTCTACCGCTTCAAGGTTCATCATTTCACACAAGAAAGCGCCACCAACATTAGGTCTACCGCTTCAAGGTTTATCATCACATTAGTTGCTAAACTCACTATGAAGGGCCACCATCATTAGGTCTACTGGTTCATTTCCTAGCCTAGAATACTTCATCATTCATTTAGGAAAGGGCTACCAACATTAGGTCTACCGATTTGAAGTTCATTCATTTATTCATTCATCCAAGAAAAGGCTACCAATATTATGTCTAACAATTCAAGACATTAAGACACTAAGTCAAGATACATTCATTAGATAAGAAGAGGATGCCTAAGCCTACAAATTCAAGACATGATATTACATTCAAGGTCACATTCATCAATACAAGAAAAGGATGCCTTAAGCCTACCAATTCAAGTTACATCAATCCATATTACTTTCATTTATACAATTATAGGATGCATAAGCCTACTAATCCAAGTAATAACATCACATTATAGAAACCTTTCACATTCTATCATCATTCATGAGTGTTAATTGAGAATATGATTTCAATCAATAACACACTTACATTCTAAACATGATCATTATACATTCATTGAAAACACACACATATACTTTAAATCATGATCATACATAGATCCTTTATATAGAAGTACAAGGAAGATATCCATCAATTCAATGCCATAATATACATAGTAAGTAAACACCTCCACCTTTCAAGTGGATCAATAGATCAAGCCCAATTCTACTTTAATATGTAATTTGATCATACCTTGCCCTTCAAGGGTCAATGGATCACATTCACCCACACACCTTAGATCAATACAATTTGGCAAGAGAAATAACATAATTTCAACATTCTATATTCATATACACATAAACAATTCACATAGTTGATAATCAATCAAATCCCAATCTCAAATCACAACATATGAATTTGGGGGGAAACATGGGTTCTAGGAATAATTCACCTTAAATCATCTTTAAATCCACAATTCAATGCAATAATGCCTTTAGAAATCATTTTGAATCGAACCCATGCATAAATTGAAATCTAGGGTTTTGGGGTAACTTTGAAGATTTGAAATCACTTTTGAAGTTGCCTCCTTGAAAGATAATAAGTCAAGGATGAAGACCACCATGCCATTTAAGAAGAATCCCACGAAAATCCCTTGAAAAGCTTCAAGATTTGACCTTGGAAGCTTGAAGTCTTCACCTCTAATGGAGGTTTCTAGAGAGAGAACGTTAGGAGGGAAGGGTAGGTTTTGATTTGGGATTTTGAAATAATGAGGTCTAAATGTGTTTAATAATTTAAAAACCTTTAAAATACCATAAATAACTAATTAAAACCGTCCCCCAACCAAACAAGACTTAGGGTGAATTTACCAATTCACTCTCCACTAGGCTGAGATATTTGATAGCAACACAGGTGCAAACCATTCCCTAGACTCATGGACCGCCTGTTGGTCTGTGGTCTGGGGCTGCATCTTGAAAATGTGGCCCTTGACTTACGGATCAAGACCACGAGTCGTGGTTTGGTCTACGGGGCGTGGTCCCCTTCCGTGGTTCACCAAAACTTGAGCAGCTTGTTGGTTTCAAGGGGTCTTGGGGGTTAGGCTTAGGGTCCTCCTCAAGGACCCTTAGGGTGGTCCTTGGGGAGTCGTACCTTGACGTTTGACACCTAAACCCCTCAACCAAAGCTTGGAACAACATTAAACACCCTCAAACCTTATGACAACTCAAAGACACACAAGTTAGGCTCTAGTTTCACTTATTCGATTTACGGGTCATTACATGCAATGTGACTGTTAGTTGTTAAGCTGAGCATCACTCCTTAACTACGCTCTTGTTTCCTTATTACCATACCTAATTGGCTGCAACTCATAGCCCCCTCAAGGGTACATGAATTCTCTTACCAGGGCCTGAGCCTAACAGCACAGTCTTACCATATTCAAGCTTAAACCATATCCTTAGGTTCGGGTTTTATACCTCTCTATAGGGAACCTCATCCCAAGAATATTTCTCTTTACCACCACATTTAATCAACATTGGGCTCATAGCAAGAACCACCTAATGTTTAACAACACCACATTTAAGCTTAGTACTCTAACAACTCCATGGACTCCTACTAACTAGCTCTTTACGAAGTTCTCATTCTCTCATCATCTCTGCCATACCAACTATAATTTCCCACATTATTACTTGGAACCAACTAAGGGCTCTCATTTACCTATTTCTCATAGTATAACCTCATCCTTCTCTTCCTCCTCTTTTATAACCTTAGATAGAATTATCGCACCATCATTATCACGATAAGAACAATAATATTCTCCTTCTAACATTACTCCACTACTAAAATGACCTCTGAAAAGATATCTCTCATACTCTTTTGAACTCAATACTATCTTATTCTCAACACTTGACTTTATTTCTCATCTTATCATCTCACCCTTAAGTCTAAAGCTGACACTTGAAAGCTACAGACCTATTCCATCATAACTAAACTGGACTACATCCCTCTTTACTTTAACACTCGGGAAAAGTTTATCTCATGACTAACGAACTCTCTATAAGCATGTACTAAGACCTCTTTCTAAGATGTTTTTCTTGACCTCTTCTCATTGGCTCCTACGGTTGTGTCATCTAACTCTTTCGGAAAATTTCACTTGCACCAACCTATCCCATATTGGCAGTTCAATTATACAATCTAGCCACACAAAAATCATAACCTCAATTAGGACCTCGTCTGGCCACATATCATCTCCGCTGCACCTCTTACTACTTTACCTTCATTTCTCTACTCTAAGGGTCATAATACAACATTTTCATTGCAAGGTATCACTTTGATCTCCTCGCCTATTTCAGGTCAAACATACTAGATAAAATCACAAAATTAACACCATCACCCTAATGTTGCCATTTTTTTATCACGACACTTACCTTAATTCAAGCTTAGTGTCTAGTACTAAACACAAATATCAATATGATTGCTCACACCCTATACTACTTGCAACTACCAGAAAATTGAAGAAACACTCACCCACTAAGATCTCATGACAAGTAAGAAATCTTTAGCTTTTCGTCTACCCACCTACATATAACTGTCACCTTCCATTTCACAACTTAAGTACTATTTACCCACTTACTACACATTACTGATCAAATAATTCTATCATCTACTAAAAACCATGGGGTTCTCCTTTCAAAAAATCATAACCCTATCTTGAGTCTATCACCTCATGAATACTCTATTCTCTTATTCAACAAATGTATTTAGTCTTTTCTAACACGATGGCACATCGACATCAACTCTATTCTGGCTAAAACTATACTCTATCTCATCATGACTAGTAATCATTCCTCTTCCTTTTATAAAAAGCTCTCTACACCATTATTATTCCTTATTCTACTCATAAAGAAACTCATCAGTTATAACTGATTGTGTGCATGACTACAAGTACATAATTTGCCTCATCACTATCTCATTTCCTTAGATTACTAAACCTCTACATGCTTTTCTCTTAACATAAGGGCACGCCTTACTACTACTTCTCATATTCTCATAATTCATACTATATTTTAGGGTGAAAATATTACCCAAGCTCTAAACCACACTTTCACATAAGGGTCTCACATGAATAAGTTTTAGAGAAAAGAGTATATCTTAATTTAAGCTCAATCGCACGATTCATATGAATGTAACTGCATTCTTTCAAACTCTATAGTTAAATCACTCATAGGCTCCTCTCAAGCCTCTCTACCGTCTCATGACTTCCTCAAGTTTTTTGCTAAAAACAACTCATCGATAAAGAACTGACTTTGCTTTTCAACCAGCTCTAGTATGAGGGGTAGTCAAATGAATCTAAGAAACACAAGATGTTGAATAATCTCCTTACGACATACTTCTATTGCATGATTTAGAGTATGAAAGAAGCGAAACTTTCCTTAAATGTTTGTAGTCCCTCATTTATAGAAGTGGGGCCGTCACAACCATCAACAAGATCGTACTGACACGACTTCATAGACACCCTAGGACACTTGAACTTTGTGCTATGTTACCAAGTTCGTCATGCCCGAAGCCTACACCCTAGACGTAACTGGAACTCGAAAACCATTATTAGTTCCAAGCGAACCCTTGGTCTGGCTCACTACTCAGCGGAAGACATTACTCAAGCAAAATGGAAACTCATGATGCAAAAATCACTTAAAAAAATTTAACTTAAACTCAATTCCAATAATCGTCTGAAAATAATTTAACAAGTATTTGTTAAATGCCTCATGAGCTCAAAAACATTACAACAACAGAGGAAATAATGATAGACTCCTCGACCTTTAAACTATCTATGAAGACTCTACTATTACAGAAGGATTATTGGGACAAGACCCACAACATCCTAACAAACAGAAAGAATAGTGGAACCCTTCATAAGCAAGGAGGCTCACCACTAACTGGACCTGCAAATAGTCTCAACGGAGCATCTGTTGATAATCCTGAATACTTGTATCTGCATCATGAAAAGATGTAGGCCAAATAGCGTCAGTACATTGAATTTACGAGCATGTAAGGAAAATTCTAAAGCATAAACATAAGCTTGAACTGATTGAAAAGAAACATACTTACCTCTTCTCAAACTCACTCAACTCAACTCAAACTCCACTCAAGGGTAGGATACTCAACTCAAGGATAAGATACTCAACTCAAAGGTAAGATACTCAACTCGAAGATACTCGGCTGGAGATACTCAACTCAAGATACTAAATGATAAAGCAACAATAAAAGATGCAATATATGGAAAGCTTTTAAAACAGTAGATAATAACTCAATTGTATGTAAAAATACAATAATGACTGAATTGTATGTAAAAATACAAAAATAGCTCAAATTTAGGAGATTCTTTAAGCGACAACCATCATTATGAGCTATGTGATGATGCAGCATCTCGCCCACGCTGCCAGAACTGTCCAATACCTAGGTGGAGTATAAAACATCCCTAATTATGTGGATCCACTAATCAATGCTTAAAATCAATAAGGAATCATCAAAAAAGAATGACCCTTTCTACCCACGTTGGCATACATGGTTTATAAGGACTTTGAGTTGTCTGAACTCGTCCCTATATCGGTGCTCAATACTACTCCCAATAATATAACTCATAATCATATGATTAAAAACGTTTCCTCATCCTCAAACTTTGAGATTGTTACTCAAAAAGTTCTCTTAAAAGAGAGTGCTAAAAACTCATCATGAACTCATTTGGAAATCAAAGTTTCCTCTCATTTTAAATGTAAAATCATTTACTCTTGGGATTACTTAGTTTACTTATATTCATTTTGAAAAATAAAACTTGACTCTCCTATTCCTCATACTCATTTATTCAAGTATTTAAACAGATTATAAATAATTGTAAAAGACTTCTCAAAATAGTGTTCATGATAAATTATGGATGTGAACGATTCAATTCAAGGGTTTCAATAAACGTATATAGGACTCAATACTCGTAACTCGATAACTCTAGAAATCAAGGACTAATTGATACTACTCATCCCAAGAATGCTCAACTTATAGGGTTCATGCGAAATTATGGGCATGATCAACTCAACTCAAGGATCTTCATGGGTAACATGTATTAGTCCCATAATTAGGAATATAATCTCAAAAGGATTAGGAACTCAATGCTCAAGAACTTAGAACTCAAAGATACTACACCTCTCAAAGATACTCATTTATGGAGTTCATGCAGAATTTATGGGCATGAATGACTTGACTCAAGGATCTATATAATAATATAGAACTCATGTGTACGATTATTCTCATTTTCATACTTACTTTCTCAAAACTTAGATCAAATCAATAGTTGATCTAAAGGGATTCACAATTGAACTCAAATACTTTCTTGAACTCTACTCTTAACTCTTTCTTGAATTTGAATTATGAATTCAGGAGTTATGATTCATGATATGAAGGATCTCATGATGATTAAATGTAGTTTAGAGTAGTTAGAATCATAAAGGAGAGAAGGTACACTTTAAAAGAACGCATATGGGACAAACGATGGAAAAAGGATGGGGGAAGGTGACCCTTGCACACTGAATGGCGTGGGGCACCAACGCCTAAATTACAGAACCTCTTTTCTAGCGCACTGCATGTGCGGTGCGCCAACCCCTGCCCAGAAATTTCCGACAAATTTTCTTCTTTGATTTTTGGTTCTAATATACCTAGAATCGAATGTTTTCTTCCGAACTCTCCTAGATTCGAATACTCAACCTTAGCAAATGAAAGTTCACTCATAAACGACCCTCAAACTCCGTACATTCATCTCAAGAATTCATCAAACCTCATTATTAAAGATTTATGAATCAAAACTTCAAGAAACTTATCAAGAACTCAAATATTCCACCCCAAGAACAATATTATGAATTAAAATCACATGATTGTCCTGTGGGTGAACGAACCCAACACAATGAGAGCTTACATACCTCTTAAGGATCAAATCCTTGGCAAAATCTCTCGAAGATCGCAAGAATCTTGAACACCTTTAAGCTTTTCTCCCTTTTTCTCCTCTTGAACCCCTCTCAAAAACCCTAAGCACGTTTAGGAATAAATTAAATTGATTCTAATCAATTTAGACCCCAAAATGGTTGACAAAAATGAGCTAGGCTAGTGTTGTAAGGAAAAGACCAAAATACACTTCATTAATTTTGGTAAATTTCCCTAACTGGACAAGCTAAACTCCAATGGGCATATCTCCCTCATCCAAAATTTGGTTTTAGCAAACTCGGTGAAGTTGGAAAGAGGACTCAGAGATTTTTCATTTGATATTTTTTTGGGTCTCCTAAATCATCAGGTGCTAAAATTTACGGTTGTTTGAAGTTGACCCAAAACTTAAAAGAACATACGAATGACTTGAATGATTTCTCTTTTAGTTTTTTTTAACTCAAGGTGCTACATCTAGTGACCTTAACACTTAAGAAAATTTAAATTTCTCAGTTAAATCATACTCAAAACGAAGAATGCTTCGAGTCTTAGTTCAAATTTTTTTTGGGGTGTTACATTCAGTTGTGTTTCAGTATTTATATTTTTTCTTAGATTATGTTATTGCTCAGTTATGCGTTGTTCAGCTCATATATATTTGTTCAGCTTAGTATATCTATATCATGTATGCTCAGTACATTCCAAGTACTAACGTATACTCTACGCTATATCCTTTCATGATGTAGGTTCAGGTACTCAGCATTCCGATCACGCATAAATCGATTCTCGGTCAGCTTTCAGCAGTTTCATTGGTGAGTCCTCATATTTCAGGGAAAATAGACATGCTTTTATTTTAGTCTTTAATTTTAGTTTTTAGTTTATGTTAGATTTAGATGGGGGCATCTCCCAGCAACTCAACTTAGTGAGAGGCCTTTCAGACAAAGTAGTAGATTCATCTTGATTTGTTAAGTGGTTATTTCAGTCTTCACTAAAACACTTATGTTATTTTTTATTATTATTCAGAAGTTGGGCTTGTTCCTCTTTAGATATCAATTAATTTATCTTCTGTATTATTTCAGTTGATTTTACTTAGCTATTTTCAATATGTTCATGATATGCCAAATTCAGGGTTAGCTTGGGGTCACTCGTGATCCTAGGTCCCGTATTACATCAAGGGGGTAGCCTCTGGGTGTGACAACATTGGCCTTACCAAGATGATAGAGCACATTCATGTCATAGTCTTTGAGAAATTCAAGCATCTCCTCTAATGAAGATTCAACTATTTCTGTGTGAACACATACTTGAGGCTATTATGATTTGTGAACATATCAACATGAACAACATACAGGTAGGGTCTCCAAATCTTTAGGGCAAACACTACGGCTGAATTCTCGAGGTCATGAGTCAGGGAGTTCTTCTCGTGGACCTAAAGTTGTCTAGAAGCATAACGTATGACCTTTCCTTGCTGCATCAACTCACAACCTAGGCCGACCCTAGATGCCTCCCAATAAACCACATAACCATCTGACCCATCTGGTAGAGTCAAGACATGAGTTATCGTCAACCAGGTCTTCAGTTCTGAGAATATTTTATCACACTCATCTGACCACTGAAACTTCACCTTCTTGTAAGTCAACTTGGTCAATGGGAAAACTATGGATGAAAATTCTTCCACAAACCTCCATTAATAACCGGCCAAATCCAAGAAACTTTTGATATCAATTGGAGATGTGGGTCTAGGCCAATGTTGTACTACCTCACTTTTTTTAGAATCCACTTGGATCCCTTCACTGGACACCACAAGTCATCAATTCTTCGGATGGGATACTTATTCTTGATTGTGACTTTGTTCAACTTATGATAGTCAATGTACATTATGAGAGAACCGTCTTTATTTTTCACGAATAATATTGGAGCACCCCATCGAGAGATATTAGGTATGATGAAGCCTTTTTCTAGAAGGTGTTTCAACTATTTTTTCAATTCCTTTAGCTCAGCTGGATCCATTCTAGAAGGAGGAATCGAAATAGGCTAGGTTTTTGAAAAGAGATCTATTTCGAAGTCGATTTCCCTTTTGGGAGGGACTTCGAGAAGATCTTCTGGAAAAACACTTCTGGAAACTCATTTACGACTGATACTGACTCAAGAGTTGGGGTTTCAGAATTTGAATCCTTAACCTGAATAAGATGATATATATTCCCTTCAGAAATCATTTTCTGGGCCTTAAGGTAAGAGATAAATCGACCTACATGCATTGAGTTACTACCGTTCCACTCTAACACTAGCTCGTTTGGAATCGAACAATCATATTTCTACAATCGACTGAGGCATAACAAGAATGTAAGCAATCCACGACTAGAATGATATCGAAATCTACCATTTGTAACTTTACAAGGTCTGCTGAGGTGACTTTTTGGGAAACAGTGACAGTGCAATTTTTGTATCCTCGTTTAGTTATAACTGGGGAACCATCTAGAGTAGAGACTAAGAACGTTACAAAACAAAGTGTAGCCCCTATATCTAATAATACATAAAAATTTAAATGGAAGACTTTTAACGTACTAGTGACAACATTAGGAGAAACTTTTTGGTCCTGGTGAGCATGAAGGGCATACAACTTGTTTTGGAGCTGACCACTACTTGTACCAGACGAGGCACCCAGCTTAGTAGGGCGACCCGCTGGAGTTGCTAAAGTTATATACTGAGACATATTAGTGTTACCTGCATGTCATTGCTTGGTAGAAGGGTAATCCTTCAACCTATGACCATACTGGTCACACCCAAAACACCCTTCTCTTCCTAGAAGACACTCGCTCGGATGATTATTACCACACTTTGGACACGACAAAAAAATCTGGTTACCTGAAGCACTCCCCTGTGACTTAGAGCATGATACTCTTTCTTTCTAATTTTTTCAAAACCTGGGGGGACGGAGCGCTAAATGATGAAGGTGCTGGGGTTGTAGACCTCTGCTTAAACTGTGAGTGATTTCCACCGCCCGACCTATGCTGAGAGTATTCATAGTTACCCGTCCTACCCTTTTTTGTATCCTTGGCCATTTCCCTAAGCTTATCTCCCTCAACCTGCTAAGCATTAGTCATTAGTAAAGAGATATTCATATCTCCCAATAAAATGGCATTCCTACACTCGGTCTTCACCGAATCAAATTCTCCAAACAAGAACTTTATCATTTGTGCTCTCGAATCGACAATCATATCTAGAGCATACTTGGAGAGTTGAGTGAACTTCTGCCTGTATTCTTGGACTGACATTGAACCCTGCTTCAAGTTCATGAATTTGTGGGCCTTAGCCTCTCTCAACACTCTTTGGAAGAACCTGTCCAGAAAAGCTCTAGTAAAACACAACCACGTCATAGGATCTACATTCTCACCCCTATTTTAATTCCACTGCATGAACCAGATATCATCCACATCCTTGAGTTGATCAAATGCTAGCTCAGACTCACAGTACCTGTAACTTGCATTACTCCAAGAATCTTCTAAATCTCATCAATAAAATTATACGGATCCTAACCAGAAGTGGGGTTTGCAGCAACTAGGACCTACTGATTGTTCTTATTGGCTATTGTTTGAGCCAATAGTTGTATCGCACTTTGGAACTCTGCATTTGTAACCTCTTGGTTTGGGACTGTATAAACTGCGTTAGAATTGCTTGTGTTAGCTCTACCAGGAGCCATGTTCTGATATGCACAACATTGGATTTGAAAGGAGAAGTTGAACCACACTTTATGCATGATAGGAATAACAAGAGAAAGGAAATTTTCTTATAACACCTAGTAGCCTCTCTCTCTCATAGGTGTGGAGCACTTCACACTTGTGAAAGAGACTCTACTTAGTGCAGCTTTAAGACACCCTTGGACTCATGAACCTGCTCCTCTAATACAAAGTTTGTCACGCCTCGAGGCTGCCCCTTAGACGTAACACGGGACCTAGGATCACGAGTGATCCCAAGCTAACCCTAAGTCTGTCATATATCAAGCATGCTGAAAATATTACTAAGTAAATCATATATTATGGTAAGCTAAATAGTGGATAGCTGAAATGTTGAAAAACCCCAACTAGTCTGAATAAGTAAAACATAACAAGAGTTTAGTGATAGCTGAAACAACACTTACAACTTTAGTTGAATCTACTACTATCTCTGTAAATCATTTAGCTCAATGGAGTTGCTAGGACATGCCCCCAGCTAACTCTAACAAGAATGAAACTGAAAAACAAAGATTTAATAGATAAAACATGTTTATTATCCTCAAAATATGAGGACTCACCACCGAAGAGGATGCTGAGTGCCCAAACCTACATCATGAAATGATGTAGCGCAAAGTATGCATCAGTACTTGGAATGTACTGAGCATATAGGATATAGATATGTTAAGTTGAACAAAGTATATATGCTACACAATGCATAACTGAGCAATGACATAATTTGAATAAGGATGTAGATATGTACTAACGTATAACTAAAAACTAAAGTGAATGCAATGACCCAATACTATTCATGAAGATAACATGTTGTCTCATTATTGGAGTAAATATTGAAAATTGGGTCAATGCACTAAGAGTTTGATTGTGAGAGCTACTATTAACCGACATAAACAATGTGAGCTAAATGTGGGCTCCGATGTATACACCCCATTGAGAGGACCCAATATACCTTGCCACGGGTATAGAGGCATGACTATGGCGTGGTCAATAAATTTGATCCCTAACCGAGGGGACTTATAAACCTACGCGGGCACGTAGTTCTAGGTCATTGAGTGTACTCTGAACCCTAGTCCAACTCTATTCTAATTCTACTCCCAACTTAATATTAATGAAGCTAAAGTGCACTAAATACTGAATAGCTCAAAACACTAACATGCTAACTTAGAATGCAACATTTATATACTGAGAATATGATATTCAAAATCTAAAGCATGAATTTCTATCTGGTTAGCTTAGAAAGTATAATTCATGAACTAGGATAAATTTACACAAACTAGGGTTTTGAGTGCTATTCATGGAATTATACTAAATAATCAAAGAACACGTTATTTAGATCAAAGGAACCACAATCACAGTAAATCTTGAAAATCTAGAAACGTTAGGTCAGAACAGTGTATAAGAATCTAAAGAATTAACTGAATTCTAGGGATCTAACAGGTGAAAGGAACCAACTAGTGAAATCCCACATACCTGGTGATGAAATCTACAGAGAAATCATTTGGTTTTCACGACAAAACTTTGAAGAATACTTCTGCTTGTTTTTGGGAGAAGCGGTCGACTTTTCCTCTTCTTTTCACTCTAAGTTGGTTGATATTTGGAGAATAAGGTTCTTGGTTATTGTCTAACAATATTATTAGGCTATGTGAACATATGCCTCCAGATAAGGCACCAGATAACTAACCAGAAGAATGGGCACTCTTGGGCTCCCCTAACTCCTTCAAACCATAAACTTTGCCTCTTTGGCGGTGCTCCCAATGGACTGGAAGGAAGCCCCCTCTCTGGCTGCTCTGTAAACATAATACACAATGTAGAAAGTCAACCTTCTAAAAATCCTACAAACTCTCTCTCCCTTAACTAGAACAATAGTCATACCATGCCTACAAAGCTCACAGAAACAGGCCTCATATTCGGTAACAAACAAACTACCCCGTGTCAAGCTCTTAAACTTTAGTCAACTCTCCTCTCTCATGCTCCAAGGAATTAAGAGGTCATGTACAGCACTACAGAACCCATCCCACACTACCAGGGGAGATCCAACTAGTCTAGACCTCACAAAAGTCCTGCACAATTCTCAGGCGTGACCACAAAGCTGAAGTGCAACAAAGAGAACACCATGAACATACCCAATACGCTCTGCCTTAAGCATCTCATGGCACAAATTCAAGAAATCATGAGCATTCTCGCTCTTACCACCCTAAAACTTGGGTGGTTTCATTTTTGAAACCTCTCATAACACTGTTGATCTAACAGTTTCAAAATAACGTTGGAAGCAATTTGTTTAACAACAGGATGTGCAGGAACCACTAGTGGTTGGCCCACCTGAACAAGTATATCTGGAGTCTCCTACTAACCTAGGGTCTGCGCGCTTACCCTTATCTAAGTACCCTATGAAAAACCTATAGCACTACCCAAAGAGAGGTTCTGGAACACACCCATCATCCTCAACAAAGTCTCCTGAAATAAAGGAGCTCCAAACTTAAGAGGAACTTGGTCCTACGAAACTTTAGCCTATGGCTTGGTAGAAGCCTCTCTAGCTCGACCTCTGGCTGGTGCCGCTCCATGGGCATGACATCAAACTAGTGCTACTCCATGAGCATGACCTCTAGCTTGGGTCCTATCTCTACCACTAGTTGGGGTCTCAAAAATAGGCTCGAGGACTGCCTTCCCTGTACCACATTAAACAAAAGCTTTGGTCGTTGACATCTACCAAAATAACACGTGGCAACTCAACACTAGAAAATTTAACCACGCACGATAATAAAGGATGAATAAAACAAAGTTACCTAACTATCTTCATAGCCTCTCAAGGATAGGTACAAAAGTCTCTGTACCGATCCCCAAGTCTCTACTTAGATTTGACTTGAACACACGTGAGATCTATGAACCTGCGACTCTGATACCATTTGTGACGATCCAAAAATGGACGTGAAGATACTTGTCTATTCCCATCAAGACAAGTCAGCCTCAACCCAAAAAAAAAGAAATAAAAGTTGAAATATTAAGCAAGAACAAGACAAAGGCACAAAACTTATTCATTCAAAACTATAACCCAAAATCTAGTTTTCACGTGTACAAGCCACTAAATACATAAAGTGAGGAATTTAGAAGTAAGTACAAGTCTCAATCATTGTTTGTCAAATAGAACAAAGCATAAAGTAAAGGAATTAGACGGTCCACCGGGATGACAAGTAGCTACGTCTCAAAATCCTTGACAAGCCTCGAAATTAGAAGAAGAATAAAGATATCACACAGGTCAAGGCTCGGAACCAACACAAATATAGAAGCAAGGGGTGAGTACCAATAACACGGTACCCATCAATCAACCTAATAAACAAGGCATCTAGCTTGAAATAGAGTAACCCTTAAACTCCAACCTAATAAACAAGGCATCTAGTTTGAATACCCCTTACACTTCACTAAAACCTCCTCAAAGTACAACCTGCACAGAAATCAGCCCAACCAAACAATTCTGCAATAAACGACTCATAAGGCCTAACACTCACAGTCCAATAGTCACAAATAAATAATCAAACGAATCAAGTAGGTCAATCTCAATGTCAAGTAGATCTCTCACACGCAACAAGTGCATGAATCACAATTAATAAGAAATTCACACATAAACATCGAGTGCAACAAGTAACAATATTCAATCTCTTATTGGAACTATTTCCCATCGGCACAACATCACTTGCCGAAACTATTTCTATCAGCTTTATATCAAATCACTAGTTGAAACCATTTCCCATAGAGTTTACATCACATTACTAGCTGGAACAAATTTTCAATGTAATTATATCAAATCAATAGCCAAAAACATTTCTCATCGACTTAATAACAATTGATGGTAAAGACCTTGGAATCATAAGAATCACCGGAAAATACCTTAGCATCATAAGACTCACCGGCAAAGACCTCAACATTATAACCACTTGCTGGAAATGACCCTGGAATCAAAATATAACATGTATTGCCACGATGTTCAAAAATTAATGCACGAAAGCAATATAAAACCACATGTAAAAGACAACAATGCACACAATTCAAGTCCACTTTCATGTTATCAGGCATTTCATAAATCATACAACAAGGGTTATAACAAGGCAATTCACAAATATCATGATCATCACATAGCCTTTTCATTTCAACCCATTTTTATGTGTTATGAGTTATCAAGTGGACAATTAACCATTCACATCATTACCATTACTCCCAACACACAAGCAACAAAGGAAATACATGAATTCTACAAGAATACAAGGTTTGGGAGATTACTTGCCATAAATCACTCCAATAGTTGAGTCTTCTCCTTCTGAATCACTTCCAAAGCCACACAATCAATATAAAAGCAAGTATTCACAATCACTTCCTAGAAACCCCAATACCCACATCAATTCTCTAAAAAAGTGGGTCAACCATCACAAAACCCAATTCTTAAAATAGGGTTTAAATTTGAAACTTACATGAAAATGATATTTAGGGTTTTAGGATTTCATTAGTGAAAATAATTTTGAAAAAAAGGATCAAAACCACTTTAAATATACCATTTTAGATCAAAATTCAAGTTCTTGCAAAACCTTGCCATTTTTTTAAATCAAATCCCAAAGTATGATGTTAGAATCCATAAATAATCAAAGGAAAGTGAAGTTTTAGGATCATAAAAGCTTACCAAATGATTTAGCAGAAAAAAACATTTCCAACATTGCCACCAGGGTTCCCCAAGCTCAAAAAAAAAAAAATAGGGGTTAAACCCCAAAAATCGCAGGCAACCCCTCTATATTGTCACAAAAATGACCTAAGGTTGGCAAATATGAACCACGTGAAAGTGGGTGTAACGACCTAAAGAATACCCTAAGCATAATATGGCGTATAGGACTGCGAGAGGCCCAACACAAATCACTTATAATACATCATACAAGATAATAGAATTTAAAGAGTTCAAAAGAAAGCATTTCATATTTCAAGAGTTTTGATAAAGCGGAAGTCTAACATAAGTCTCAATAAGACATCTAGTACATCATAAGGAAAGTGATTGAGACGTAACTCATACATCACATACAAAGTTGGAAAATGAAAGTAAAGAAAGCAATAATAGTGTCATAGTCCTCAGAACATGAGGACTCACCAACTCTTGATCTTCAAATTGTCAATGAGAACAACTAGCCACGTGCGTGAGGGATAGAAGCGTCGGACCCTACATTAGTGAAACAATGTAGAGAAACGCATGCATTAGTACATGGGATGTACTAAGTATGGGGAAATATGCATAAAACAAACATGATAGCATGAATGACTTAAAATATGACCAATATTTAAAACATTTATAAGTTTAAAGAATATGTGACATGTGAATCATGAAATATGGTCAAATACATTAACATAAAGGATATAAGAAAAGCTTTGAAGAAAACATAGTCATTTTTGTGGGATGTTTTCTTTAACTGAGAATTAGATCATGAGAGCTATATCATGGAATCTGATATATCCCTCATACCGAAAGAAGGGGAATCTATTTTTCAAAGGTAGAATCCGTACATATCATCATTTTCTAAAGTGGATCCACTAGCTAGGACATTTAAGACTATCTTACGGGGGCATGTAGTGAGGGACTAGAGGTTTCTACTAGAGACTACTCTATTTGAGCCTCAACCTCAAATGCCTCGGGTGCTATGTCTAAATCCCAACAAAATAGATTAAAAAAAAGTCAAATATAAATTTAACATAGAAAAGGCAATGATCAATACCAATCTACATTTTTCGAGATCTAAACATAGAATAGCTACTTAAACAAAATTCAACATTGATGAGGGAACCTTTCACCATTGTCAATCCATTTGTGAAAATATTTCACAATCATGATCATAATAACTTGTGAGAAAACCTTTCACAATAACCTTAATACTATCCTTTAAAAGCATCCCCACATAATTTACAACAATTTCATAAAAAAATATGCATATCTTCATAAATTCATAATCCATAGGCTCGTGAATTCATCATAGGTTCATATTTGAAAATCATAATATAGGCATGGGTAAACATAATTTCAACTAAATATCATGTATTAACATTGAATCATGCATCAGAAGACTTAAATAACAATAATCAATCACAATTGAATGAAACTCATACAAATTGAATTGAAACTCTAACTTAAACAATTGAAATTGAATTGAAAAATTGGAAACCTTGGGAACCCAATGGAAGAATGGATTCCATGGGTGACTACCAGCATACCGAGACACTTGAAGACCAAAAGGAATGGAGAACTCATGAGCTTGATTTAGCCCTAGCTTCTACTTCTTCCCTAGCTTCTACTTCTTCCTAAGTCTTTAGAGAATTTGAGGAAGATGAATTTTGTAGGTTCTGGGTAATTAGGAGAATGGGGTTTGAGTGAGTAATTAGGACTCAAAAGTCTTATATAGTTCTTAGGATGAAGGCCAAAACGACTTAGTAATTACTCAAAAGTCTTATATTAGTTCTTAGGATGAAGGCCAAAACAACTTAGTTTTGATTTAAAACAATTAGGAAAAAGACTCAAAAGACCCTTAAAATAACTGTTGAAGCACTTCTACAGTTTGGACCTACTCTATGGACTGTACTGGTCAACACTTTAGAACTTCATAAACCATAATTTTGGACCAACTTTTGACAGACCCAGTTGTAACACCTTAAAAATAACTTGTAAGGAAGGGTTCAAGAACGGTGGAAACCTCAAATGAAAGGTTCAAGGATGGTGGAAGAGTCCACGGTCAGTGAACCCATCCTTGAACCCAAGCCTTGTGAAAATATTCTAAGGCAATGGTCTAAGGAAGGGTTCAAGGATGGTGGAAGAGTCCACGGTCAATAAACCCATCCTTGAACCCAATCCTTGGGAAAAATATTCTAAGGCAAGGGTCTAAGGAATGGTTCAAGGATGGTGGAAGAGTACGCAGTCAGTGAACCCATCCTTTAACCCAAGACTTTTAAAATTATTCTATTGTGAAAAATATTCTAAGGCAAGGATCTAAGGAATGGTTTAAGGATGGTGGAAGAGTCCACGGTCAGTGAACCCATCCTTGAACCCAAGTCTTGTAAAATTATTCTAAAGCAATGATTCACGAACAGGTTCACAAGAAGTAGAAGGGTCCACGGATGGTATACCCATCCATGGAGATTGACTTAGAGAAAAAAATCCAGGCCTATGGTTTATAATAGCCTTCACGGGCCGTGAATCGATGAATGGCCGGTGAAAACCTTTCATGAAAGGGTCTGGTCAGTTATTTTTTCAAGGTTATATGGGTCTTTTTCTATGCATATAATACCTAAACTAGGTCATTTTAATCCTAATCCTATACTCTATATAAGTCTTTTAAGCCTAAAATTTAACCATTCTAAATCACTCTTTAAATTTCTCCAAATCCCTCCAAGTTCTTTCCCAAAATATTTATCTCTCTAAAAGAAGAAGTCAATCTAGGGTTTTCAAGACCAAGTCTCCTAATCCTCCATTGATTTCAAGATTTTGGAATCAAGGTATGACAGTTTTTATCCATGGAGCCCTTTCCTCCATGGAGTTCCTAAATTCTCCAATTTATAAAGCTAGAAATCCCCAATTGAGTTAGTGTTATCTTCTATGTCAGGGTTCTTTTAAATGTTGATTTATTTGATTGATATATGAACTTTTAAGCATAAATTGATATAATCTCATGATTTTAAGGTGAATCCCCATGAACCCATGATTAACCTGTGTTTTCTAAATATTGATAATTGAAAGTGGGTCTTGAACTATGAAAGGTGAATTATGGAATTATTCATATTCTTATGGAATTGATGAGATATGATGTAGATTTATTTGAGAGTAAAAGCATATATGTTGTTGTTGTGGATAATTGTTGTGAAAGGATTGCTCACATAACTACCTCATGCGTGAATGTGAAAGGCTTTCTCACATTAAAGATTCTAAAGTTGAAAGGTCATTTCACATAAAATTAATCAAATATATATTTATATATATATATATATATTTATATATGAAATGAAGCTTAGATTGGCTACTTCATTGTACCTTTCCACGGATGGCATATGACTTAGCTTGGATTGGTAAGATGGTATGCCCTTCCATGGATAATAAAGACAAGTTAATAAAATGACTATTATGTGGGATTTATGCCTATCACCGAGATGATATTAAGATGGGAGCTCCCCCCGTTAGTAGAGGCCATGTTTCTAGAAGCAAACTCTTTATCCCATACCTATGTTGCCCCATAGGATTATTGTCTTAGATAGACATTAGTTAGTGGATCCACATAAGCTAGAATTTCATGGTCTTACCTTCACAAGTAGGACACCACCTTTAGGTATGGGTAGACATTAGATTCCGTGTTGATAGCTCACATGGTCTTATATGTCAGTTAAAGGTAAATCTCCCACAATAATGAACTAAGGTTACTTCAATAAGTATCTCACATGTGACCTAAGATGATGTCTATTTACATTGACCATGTTTTTTCACTTATGTCCTCTAGTTCTTTATATTCATGAATTAGCTTGGTCATTGTACTTTATGAAAATGTCCTTTTTTTATCATGTTTTCAAATGTTTTATGCATGACTATCATATTTGGTACATATTTTGTACTAACATGACCTTGCCTACATTTCCCCAAATATAGGGACCGACCTTATAGATTCGCATTTTCGTGGGTAGGGATCTCATATAGAATATTGATATTTGGTGAGCCCTCATATTCCGAGGACCGAGCTTATTCCCCTTTTGTCTTTACTTTCAGTTTTTGAACTTGTTGTACGGGCTATGCCCTGATATGCTCTTATGTACTAGATGGCTTTGAGACGATGTTTAGATTTCCATTTTTTCTCTACAAAAATCTTATATGTTGAAACTGTCTTTTAATCTCTTTATTCTATTTTCTTATATAATGAATGCTAAGTGGCTTGTGTGGGGCCTCTAGGAGTCCTATACGTCATTTGATGCCTAAGGTCCACCTTGGGTCGTGAAAAACTTGGTAATCAGAGCACAAGGGTTAGAAAGATCCTAGGAAGTCTCATAAGCCACATGGAGTAGAGTCTTGTTCATGAGTGTGAAGCGCGCCACATTTATGAATGAGAGGCTATAAGATGATTAGGAACCTCTACTTCATTCATTCATGTGGTGGTGTGTAACTCTATATGTCTTTCTCATAATCCATAACCGATGTTTTTCAAGATATAGCCCCTTGAAGAGTTTACATTAGGTGGAATGCGAATGAGAATGTAGAACGAGAAGCTCCGCGAGCTCCTTCTGAAGCTCCTCAAGTTTCGGTCGACTCTTTAGACAAGTAAGTGACTAATCCGGATTTTAGGGCTGCTTTTCAAGTGTTGGCTCAAGCCATGATGGCTCAACCTAATAGGAATGTTGTGGCCCCTGTGAAACCAAATATGGGTACGGCGGCATCTAGAGTGGGGAACTTTACTAAAATGAATCCCCAGGAGTTTCATGGGTCCAAGGTTGAGGAAGATTCTCAAGAGCTTATTGATGAAGTGTATAAGGTGTTGATGATCATGGGAGTGACGCCGGTGGAAAACGCAAAATTGGTCGCTTACCAACTTAAGGGTGTTTCTCAAGTTTGGTTCAACCAATAGAAGGAAGAGAGGGCAGTTGATGTGAGTCCTCTTGATTGGGAAAAGTTTAAGGTGTCTTTCCTTGATAGGTTCTTTTCCTTTGAAATAAGGGAGGCAAAGGTGCTTAAATTCATAAACCTTCATCAAGGAAATATGAGTGTGAAGGAATATTCTTCGAAGTTCACACAATTGTCTAGATATGTTCCTACTATGATTGTCGATCCTACGATAAAGATGAGTAAGTTTGTTTCGAGTGTGTCTAAAATGGTAGTTAAGGATGTCGTACCGCTATGCTTATAAATGATATGGACATTTCTCATGTCATGGTTCATGCTCAACAAATCGAATAGGAAAAACTTAAGGAAAGGTCTTGGAAGGCAAAGAGGGCTAAAACCGGTGATGGTAACTTCTCACATTCAAGGTCTGATGGGCATGACCTTTCTAAGTTTCGGCAAAGGTTTTTCGGCCAAAGTTCCTCCATCACTCCTTCTAAGTTCAACAAAGATAGAGTGTATAACCTTAAGCCTTAAGGAGGAAATGGTAGTGGATCTTCATTGCCTGTCTCTACTTGTGCTTTGTGTGGAAAAAAGCTAGAGGGGAAGTGTTTAGCCAGCACGGATTGTTGCTTCGGTTGTGGTAAAAGTGGTCATAATATGAGGGATTGCCCGATGCTTACGACTAAAAGAAGAGAGAGTAATCAAGATCCTCCTAGTGGTTCGGGTTCCAATGCTCCCAAGTAAAATTAATATTATGCACTTCAAAATCGTGGTGAACAAAAGGGTTCTCTTGATGCAATTACCAGTATGTTGAAAGTCTTCCAACTTGATGTACATGCTTTACTTCATCTCGGTGCTACCTTGTCTTTTGTGATGCCATATGTGGCTATGAGGTTTGATATTCTTCCAGATGTGTTGTTTGATCCTTTTTCTATCTCTACCCTTGTTGGTGATTCTATTATGGTTAAGAGAGTCTAAATTTTCCCGTTTCCTTATCCCATAGAGTCACTCTTATTGATCTCGTAGAGCTTGATATGCTAGATTTTGATGTCATTATTGGGATGTATTGGTTGCATGCATGTTATGCTTTTATTGATTGTAGAACCCCGTGTAGTCAAGTTTCAGTTCCCAAATGAGCCTATCCTAGAGTGGAAAGGGTGAAATTCCATGCCGAAAGGTTAGTTTGTTTCTTGTCTTAAAGCTATAAAGATGATTTCTAAGGGTTGCATTTATCATCTAGTTAGGGTAAGGGGTATAGATTCTAAAACCCATACTCTTGAGTCGGTCCCCATTGTAAATAAGTTTATGGAAGTGTTCCCATTGATCTACCCAGTATTACTCTTGAAATGGAAATAGAATTCGGTATTGACCTTCTCCTAGATATGTAGGCTATCTCTATTCCTCCTTACCAAATGGCTCTGGTAGAATTTAAGGAATTGAAAGATTTTTTGGATAAAGGTTTCATCCGATCGAGTATTTCTCCATGGGGGACTCTAGTTTTGTTTGCCCGAAAGAAAATTGTTCGCTCCGTATGTGTATTGACTACCGGTAATTGAACAAGGTTACCATAAATAATGTATCCTCTTCCAAGGATAGATGACTTGTTTGAGTAACTACAAGGAGCAAGTTACTTTTCTAAGATTGACCTCCGTCCGGGTTATCACCAATTGAGGGTGAAAGATGATGATATTCCAAAAACGGCATTTCAAACTCGGTATGGTCACTGTAAGTTTTTGGTGATGTCCTTTGTCTTGAATAATTCTATGGCAATTTTTATGGACTTGATGAATATGGTATTTAGGCAATACCTTGACATGATTGTGATTGTTTTCATTGATGATATATTGATATATTCAAGGAGTGAATATGAGCACACTAATCACTTGAGGACAAAGACCAACAACTTTTTGAAAAGTTTAGTAAATATGAGTTTTGGTTGAAGTATATGTCTTTCCTTTGTCACATTGTTTCCAGAAAAAGGTATTGAGGTAGATCCTACAAAGACAAATTCAGTTAAGAATTGGCCTAAACATCTATCCCCTTCAAATATTAGGAGTTTTTTGGGTTTAGCCATTTACTATAAAAGGTTAGTGAAAGTATTTTCATCGATTGCCACTCCATTGATGGTGTTGACCAAAAAGAAAGTCATATTCTTATGGTCAAAAGCTTGTGAGAAGATTTTTCAAGAATTGAAAGATAGTCTTACTTCCGCTCCGGTGTTGACTTTACCAGAAATGATCGATGGCTTTGTCGTTTATTGTGATGCCTCGAGAATTGGGTTAGGATGTCGCCTTATGCAAAATAGGAAAGTCATTGCCTATGCTTCAAGGCAACTTTAGATTCATGAAAAGAATTATATGATCCATGACCTTGAACTAGCGGTGTTTGTTTTTGCCTTAAATATTTTGAGGCATTATTTGTGTGGTGTTCATGTGGATGTCTTTACAGACCACAAGAGTTTGCAATATGTGTTTAACCAGAAATATCTAAATCTTCGCCAAAGGAGATGTCTTGAATTATTGAAAGAGTATGACTGGAGTGTTCTCTATCACCCCGGTAAGATGAATGTGGTGGCAGATTCTCTTAGTCGATTATCGATTGATAGTGTTTCTCACATTAAAGATAATAAGAAAGAGTTAGTTTGAGATGTTCATTGATTGGCCCGATTGGGTGTTTGGTTCGTTTACTCTACCAAGGGTGGTGTTATGGTTCACAATGGCTTAGGATCTTCTTCTGTGATTGATGTGAAATCCAAGAAAGGTGTAGATCCAACTTTGGTTGAATTGAAGGAAGCGGTGCTTCAAAAGTCGGTATAGGCTTTCTCCAAAGAGGGAGATGGTATACTTAGATATCAAGATCGTGTGTGTTCCCAATGTAGATGACTTGAGAGATCATATCTTATTAGAAGCCCATAGTTCTCAATATTCCATTCACTCGGGAGACACTAAGATATACCATGACTTGCGGGAGGTCTATTGGTGGAATGGGATGAAGAAGGATATTGCGGAATTTGTGGCTAAGTGTCCTAATTGTCAATAAGTGAAAGTTGAGCATCAGAAACCGGGAGGTTTGTCCCAAGATATTAGCATTCCTATATAGAAGTGGGAATATTTGAATATGGACTTCATTGTTGGATTACCTTGCACCCGATAACAACATGATTCAATTTGGGTTATAGAAGATTGAATGACGAAATCAGCTCATTTCATTCCCGTCAAAGTTTCTTATTCGGCAAAGGAATACGCTAAGTTGTATTTGAGGGAAACGGTTAGGATGAATGGAGTGCCCTTGTCCATTATCTCTTATTTTGGCACCTAATTCCCTTCTCAGTTTTGGAAATCTTTCCAAAAGGGTATTGGTACTCATGTTAAGCTTATTACGACATTTCACCCACAATCTGATGTGCAAGCAGAGCGTACTATCCAAACCTTGGAAGATATGTTGAGAGCATGTGTAATTGACTTCAAAGGTAATTGAGATGATCACTTGACTTTGATTGAGTTTGCGTACAACAATAGCTATCATTTAAGCATTTGTATAGCTCCATTTGAGGCCCTATATGCTAGGAGGTGTAGATCTCCAATAGGTTGGTTTGAGGTGGGTGAAGTTTCCCTAATAGGTCCCGAGTTGGTACATGAGGCTCTGGGGAAAGTTTGACTTATTAGAGAAAGGTTGAAAACAACTCAAAGTCGACAAAAGTCCTATGCCAATGTGAGAAAAATAGATCTTGAGTTTGAGGTAAATGATTGGGCTACTTGAAACTTTCACCCATAAAGGGTGTAATGAGATTTGGGAAGAAATGGAAGTTTTTTCCCCGTTATGTGGGCCCATATCAGATTTTGAGATGAATTGGGAAGGTCGCTTATGAACTTGAATTACCTAGTGAGTTGGAATTGGTTCATCCAGTTTTTCATGTCTCCTTGTTGAAGAAGTGTGTTGGAGATCCGACATCTATAGTCTCTTTAGAAGGTTTGAGAGTTAAGCAGAATCTTTCATCTGAGGAAATTCCGGTTGAGATTATAGACCGACAAGTTGAGAAGTTGAGAAAAAATGAAATTGCTTCGGTGAAAGTTCTTTGGAGGTATCAGTTAGTTGAGGGTGCTAGTTTGGAGGCCGAGGCTGATATGATATCCTGATATCCTCATCTCTTTCCCCCCGTCCCTACTCTAGCTTGAGGTATTTAGTCCCTTATGGTTTACTCCTTTGGTGTCAGGTGTCTTAGATATTACTATGATTTCCTCATTTATGCATGTTCATGAAAAAGCTTAATTTTTTGGGAAAAATGAGTTAGTTGATTGACTTCTTCATGTTTATGTGCATTTGAGTATGAGTTGCATATAGACCTTATGAGATGATGTTTTGAATATGCTTTAGTTTGGAGTTGATTTTCATTCTCGGATATGTGCATTTATGTGATTTCATTCATGTGGGGCTATTAGATCTTCTCCCTACCCTCCTTATGATGTCTTGAGTCCCATTCGAGGATGAATGTTCCCAAGGGGGAGATATTGTAACACCTCAAAAAAAAAAGACTTGGAAGGAAGGATTCAAGAATAGTGGAAAGTTCTAAGGAAGGGTTCAAGGACGCTGGAAAGTCCACGGTCAGTGAGCCCAGACCTTGTGAAAAATATTCTAGGGCAAGGTTATAAGGAAGGGTTCAAGGATAGTGAAAGAGTCCACGGTTAGTGAACACATCCGTGAACCCAAGCCTTGTGAAAAATATTCTAAGGCAAGGGTCTAAGGAAGGGTTCAAGGGCGGTGGAAGAGTCCACGGTCAGTGAACCCAAGCCTTGTAAAAATTATTCTAAAGTAATGATTCATGGACAGGTTCACGAGAAGTAGAAACGAGATTGACATAGAGAAAAAAAATCCAGGCCTCTGGTTCACGATAGCCTTCACGATCCGTGAATCGATGAATGGCCAGTGAAATCCTTCTGTGAAAGGGTCCAGTTAGTTATTTTTCAAGGTTATATGGATCTTTTCCTATGAATTTAATACCTAAACAAAGTCATTTTAATCCTAATCCTAGACCCTATATAAGTCTTTTAAGCCTAAAATTTAATCATTCTAAATCACTCTTTCAATTTCTCCAAATCCCTCCGAGTTACTTCCCCAAATATTTCTCTCTCTAAAAGAAGAAGAAGTCAATCTAGGGTTTTCAAGACCATGTCTCCTAATCCTCCATTGATTTCAAGCTTTTGGCATTAAGGTATGATAGTTTTCATCCATGGAGCTCTTTTCTCCATGGATTTCCTAAATTCTCCAATTTATAAAGTTAGGAATTCCTAATTGAGTTAGGGTTTTTCCTCTATGTCATGGGTTCGTTAAAATGTTGAATTATTTGATTGATTTATGAACTTTTATGCATGAATTGATATAATCTCATGATTTTAGGGTAAATCCCCATGAACCCGTGCTTTACCCATGTTTTCTTAATATTGATGATTGAAAATGGGTCTTGATCTATGAAAGGTGAATTATGGAATTATGCATGTTATTATTTAATTGATGAGATATGATGTAGATTGCTTTGAGAGTAAAAGCATATATTTTGTTGTTGTGGCTAATTGTTGTGAAAGGATTGCTCACATAACTACCTCATGCATGAATGTGAAAGGTTTTCTCACATTAAAGATTCTAAGGTTTAAAGGTCATTTCACCTAAAATGAATCAAAGATAAGGAGCTATTCTAATAAACCTATCTTGGATTGGTTACTTCATTTTACCTTTTCCATGGATAACATATGACTTAGCTTGGATTGGTAAGATGACGTACCCTTCCATGGATAATAAAGACAAGTTAAGAAAATGACTATTCTGTGGCATTTACACTTAGCACCGAGAGGATATTGAGATGGTAGCTCCCCCATTAGTAGAGGTTGTGTTTCTAGAAGCAATCTCTTTATCCAATACCTATGTTCCCCCATAGGATGATTGTCTTAGATAGACATTAGCTAGTGGATCCACATAAGCTAGAAGTTCATGGTCTTACCTTACCAAGTAGGACACCTTTTTTTGGTGTGGGGTAGACAATTGATTTCGTGTTGATAGCTCACATGGTCTTATATGTAGGTTAAAGGTAAATCTCCAACAATAATGAACTAAGGTTACTTCAAGAAGTATCTCACATGTGACTTAAGATGATGTCTATTTGCATTGACCATGTTTTGTGAATTATGTCCTCTAGTTCTTTTACATTCATGATTTAGCTTGGTCATTGCACATTATGAAAATGTATCTTTTCTCATGTTTTCAAATGTTTTATGCATGTCTATCATACTTGGTACATATTTTGTACTAACACATACTCTTGCCTACATTTCCCCAAATGTAGGGACCGACCTTACAGATTCGCACTTTTGTGGCTAAGGATCTCATATAGAAGATTCAAGTTTGGTGAGTCCTCATATTCCAAGGACCGAGCTTGATTTCCCTTTTGTCCTTACTTTCAGTTTTGGAACTTCATGTACGGGATATGCCCCGATATACTCTTATGTACTACATGGCTTTGAGACGATGTCTAGATTTCTATTTTTTCTCTATAAAACTCTTATATGTTGAAGTTGTCTTTTAATCTCTTTATTCTATTTTCTTGTATGATGAACGATGTGGCTTGTGCGGGCCTCTCAGAGTCCTATATGCCATGCTACACCTAGGGGCCACCTTGGGTCGTGACACATGTCTATAGCTCGTAGGTCTTCCTACGGTCCGTAGACAGCAGCCATAGAAACCAACTTGACGCCTTAAAATTTCACTAAGTCTGGGACTTATGTACGAGTCCTATTTACCACTCGTACAGGAATTGATGACTTGTCTTGATGAACCGTAAAACAACGTACTTGGACTTGATTTTGTAAATCATTTTCTCTGATTCTAAGAGACTGTTCTACTACCCTTAGAAAGTCATACTCACCATATACTGGTCTCGTAGGCCTGAACGTAGTCCTGCAATTTAATCCACACTTTTCTTTTCAAAATTTGAGGTGTTAGAGTGGGGACCTTCTTTTTCATAAACCAGGGTTCTCTTTCGCAAACATCACGATTGAGACCCATGGTTCGTTTAAGTGAACCCTACCTAACTCGGAATCTTCATTTTCATGACCAGGGTATCACTTCCGTTATGCTCGCGATCATGAAGCACACAAGTACTTGAAAAACCAGCTAACTCTCAAAACAGAGAAAGGACCCTCGGAATTATTTTGGAACACACACACCAGATATATAAATCAATGGTACTCAGCATTCCTTACTTAATGGAATGGTCAAAAGATAAATTTGAGGTTTCTTTGACCCGAAATCCGTGAAAACCACAAGAAACTAACTCAACGTCTAAAAAGACTAAAACAAGCTCAGGACCTCTCAAAAATCGACCAAGACCTCTTCTATGCCTAAACTCATCCCCCAAATGTAACAGGACTTTTGGAATTCCAATCCAAGAATCTGAACCCTGAATGTTGACCAATAATAACCCAAAGGCTATAATTCCACAAATTCAAAACTTAGGACCTCAAATCCTCAATAATACTCTAAACCAGAAACTGACAACTCTCAATGATCAAATTTCACCTTTCTGGACCGATGGAATGAACGGAATTTCATTCTGACACTCGAAACTCCAAAAGATGCTGAAAACTATTTTCTTAACAACTTAGCCTTTCAAACTCAAAACTTACTCGATTCTCAACTTTGAACTCAAAATCCAAAACCAACTTTCAAAACAAAAGGATAGAATACTCGGGGTCAATATAGGGAGGGTAAAATTATAATTTTACTAGGATTACCAAAAATGACCATTCGGTCATTACATGAGGTAGGTGAGGAGTAGTCCGTCTTGCGATACAAACATATCTCTGTTGGTGGTGTAGGTTATAGAGTTTGAGTTATCTTAACTTTTACTCCAAATAAGTGCTCAATATTACTCTCAATATATAAATATGGATGCTCATATAAGATACTCAAACGACCCTCTTTAAGGAATAATTGAACTTTACTTTATCTGCCTAGAAAGCTTCTGGAAACTCTTTATGCTTTTCTAGAAATAATACTTCCTTTCTAAATGTAAAAATAATACATTTGGGATCATTAAATTTCCTTAAAACACTTCTCAATGTTTCTTTAAATAACTCTGGGACTTTCTTTAAATTCCAAAATCAACGCAAGGAAATAATAACACAAGAACTTTCAAGAAAACCTCATCAACTAGGGTTCATTTGAAAATATAAGCATGAAAAACAACGCAGGGATCTAAATGCATAAAGTATCATAATCTCATAATTAAGAAATCAAAACTTGAAATAAGAACAAAATTTTAGATTTAGAATTTCATTGAACTTTGGGTAGAACACTAGATTTAATTCTTTCTAACTGAATTTAGAGGTAGGGTGTGAGGACGAACTTATTCCAACACTATGAATAGCCTTACATATCTAGAAGAAAAAACTTATTGAGGAAACTTGAAGAACTTGAAGGAACACTCTAAAACTCTAGCTTTCTTTGCTTGGATCCTTACTCTAAGTCTTGGAAATTTTTATGAGATCTTAAGGGTCAAACTACACTAATGATAACCTTAATTAGGTGTAAAATGTTGGGGTTTAGACTTAGAAGGGGTAGGAAAATACTAAACTAACCCCACTTAAAACTGTTGGATCGCTTCTACGGGCACCATGTATGGTCCGTACAGGTTTCTACGTATTGTACTGGTCAACCGTCAAAAGACTACTAGAGACCAACATCTAGAACAAATTCTACGAGCCAGTGTCTACGGCCTAATGAACAACGTATGACCCGTAGGTATCCTCTGTGCAACTCATGGTCAAACATTATCTTAACTCCATTCTCATTTCTATGAGCCCTAGGCTACCGACCATATCACTTTGTACGGTATGTAGTCCCAATTATAGATCCAAGGTTTATCAAATTTTTGCTATGTTTGTATATCTTCTACGAGACCTGATCTACGGGCCGCATAACTTCGTACATAACATCCTGTTCCAAAGGTACTCATCTGGGAATTGACATTTTCAATTTTCCATCCTAGCTTCTACGACCACCATCTACCGACCATAGGTGGTCTCGTTCAAACAAGCAACAATAACTTTTATGCAACTTTTCCGCTTCCAACTCACTAACAAATTTGTGAGGTGTTACAATGTAAAACCATAATCCATATCCTATATAACTAGGTTTTTGTGTAAAATCATAGTCCAAAACATATAGCATTTTTTTTCTCTAAATAATTGTACATGTTTTTCAGGTGTTAAACCATAGTCTAAAACATATAGGATTTCTTTTTCTCTAAGTAAGTGTACATGTTTTTGTGTAGATTGTAGAATCTAGGAAATTGGAAGTGAAAGTTAAACTTGAAGGTTTTGTTACGAAGGGTTTCATGAGTTGTTTGGAGGTGCACGGGACGCGGACCAGGATGTGATGCTTGGCACGGACCGTGAAGTCGCCCATGAAGTTGAACCAACTCCCATAAAGGTTCAAGGACACTTGGGTTTTCTGTTAAGCTTCACACTGACTGAAGTCATCTGTGAAAGGGATTCATCAACTTTTATGCATTGGGTCAACATTAAACGATCATATCTCTCGGCATAAAATGAATTAGGTCACACATAACCTCTCAAATTAAAGGTCTTTGAGTCATCTTTCTAACTCCAAGAAGTATACCTCATTTCAAGTTCGGAGTAAAAAGTTATGCCCATTATAGTGAATCCATGTCGGACATGTGCAACTTGACGACCCACTAGGTGGCCCATGAAGAGTTTCACAGACCATGAAGCTTTATACGGTCCATAAAACCTCCCATTTGAGGCACGTTATTAGTTTTAAAAGTTGGGGTCATTTTAGTCTTTCCCCATGCATTTTGTACTTAAAATACTTATCCCCTATTATAAGCCTAAACTATGATATTTTACACCTAATTAAGGGCTTAGAAAGTGTTAGTCAATTGTTTTACATTCATTAACACTTCAAGAAATTAGAGAAAGGTTCCAAGAGAAGAAAGCTACGATTCAAGTGTTCTTCAAGTTTCTTCTCTTTTGCCAAAGAACTTCGTTCTTCCAAATTTGTAAGGCTCTAATAGCGTTATACTAGTTCGTCCGCACGCCCTACATATACTTTCAAATCAATAAAAGAGAAATCTAGGGTTCTATTCTTAGATTTTAGTATTCTTGAGATGAGTTGATCTTGAGTTCTGAATTCTTCAGTTGTTGATTATTGAATTCCTATTCCTAATCATATAATTGAAATACAATTTGAGTTGTGATTATTGAGTTGATTGTTCATGAATATTTGTCAGCATGAACCTTATTATGAGTATTCAGTGAATTCTTATTGAGAATCTTTTAAACGAAACATCATTGTTTCAA
The DNA here is from genome assembly GCA_029582725.1 of Solanum chiquidenum. Taxonomy (NCBI): domain Eukaryota; kingdom Viridiplantae; phylum Streptophyta; class Magnoliopsida; order Solanales; family Solanaceae; genus Solanum; species Solanum chiquidenum. Next base: position 38,657 of record JAJOOS010002899.1, on the reverse strand, counting down.
CTGATTTTTGAGGAAGTAAAGAGCAATTTTGAGAAATAGTACAAGGGAACTAAATATTTCCCAAATGTTTTATTTTTACATTAATAAAAAAAAGTGGACATTTTTGAGAAAAGTTAAAACAGTTTTTAGAATGATTAATTGCATAGTAGTTACTTCTTAAAGAGGCCCATTTTGAGTAATTATCTCAACCTAGAATGTATTTTTACGTTAGGCAAAGAAAAACCTTGTTTTCTAAATGAACAATGAGTTTAAGAGACAGTTCAGAGTACTTACCTCTTTTAAGATGATTGTTAGACAAATTGTCTCAAACCACAGAAAGACTAATATTTTTATACATTTGAGCAAGAGTATATATTTTTGGGAGTAGTATTGAGCACCGATATGGGGGAGAGTTCAGACAACTCACAACCCCCATAAACCATGTCTTTCCAACATAGGTACCTGATCATACTTTTTAAAAGAATCCACTTAGTTGAGAGGTTATATATCCCGGCACAATATAAGATAGTTCTGGAAGCGTGGGCAAGACGTAGTATCATTAATTACCTCATATTTATGGTTGTCGGTTAGAGAATCTCCTAATAGAGTTAAAGTGTATTTTTATATATCACTTATTATGTTAAAGTTTATATAATGAGAAAGTAATTTGTAAAGTTAAATGGTTTCATTCCACTAATCCTTAACATTCAGTTTAGTTTATGGTATACCTATTGCAGTCTTTTCATTCACTTATTTCGCCTACACTTTTTTACATACTCATACATTCACATGTATTGATGTCATTCGACCTGTATCTTTTATGATGCAGATACAGAGGTTCAGGATCATCAACAGGCTCTTCGTTGAGATCATTTGGAACTCTAGTTAGATTTTGTGAGCCTTCTTGCATTACGGACGATTCCCTTTTTTTCTTTCAATTTAGTCATTTTAGGATGTTGTGGGTCTTGTGCCAACATCTATGTTGTGCTATAGAGGCTTCATAGATAGTTAGAGTTTATAATTCTCTAAGTATGTTCCTTTTTTATTCGAGATCTTGAAAACTATTACTTATACTTTATTAAGTATTTCCGTATATTATTTTAGTTTAGTTTAATTGAGACTATTGAGTTTAATTATGTTTTTAATGCTTCTTTATGCTTCAGTAAGTGTTTCGCTAAATAGTCAGCCAGGCCAACCAGGCCAAGGGTTTGCTTGGAGTTAAAAAATGGATTACGAGTGTCTACCACATCCAGGGTATAGCCTCGGGGAGTGGCAAAGATTTAGTCCAAAACATGGGACATAAACATGGAAATCCTCTTATTTTTGTCTATTTCGCAACAAACCTTCAAACCTTGATGTTCTAGACCAACCCATTCACGCCAAGTTAGATATTGGGAGTTCTACTTTCCCAAATTCAATTCTGAAAGGTCATACCAAGTCCATAAGGTCTTCTCTAAAAGGAAACTCAGCTCAAATTAGATATTTTACCAATTCTTTCTCGGATTGTCATAGACTTCACCTCTCTCAAATTTCATCTGAGCCTAGCCTAGCCTGAAATTTTGAATTCCTAAATCCAAAATATTTCTCACCCAATTTCTTTTACGATTAGCATACTAATAACGGTCGGTAGGGTCGTTACAAGGACCAATTGAATTCTATAAGTTTCTCATTTAAACTTCTTTCAGTTGATATCTATTGTTTTTGAAAACTCTTCAAGAGTTGCAATTCAAGTTATTCACTTACACAACATGTAAGATTTGATCACAATATTTTGTATAACAACGATAATTATACAATTTTGTATCTTTCAGGGAAAGATACTTTAATTGTTATTTCCGTCAACAAAATCACTAACAATTAATCGTAATATACCAATAAAGTTATTGTAGGAGTTAGTATTTAAATTAATTTTGAAACAAATTCATCCGTTAAAAGTTTTGAAATAACAAAATACATGAATGTGAATTGTAACATTCATTTTTGTTTAATATTTTATATCACGATACAACTTTTATAAGATACTAGATACTTTCATCAGACAACAAGTAAAAGATAGATTGTGAATAAAGATAAAATATTAAAATATTTATGGTAATCCTTATTAGTGTCATGCACATACTAAATTTCAAGTATGAATATTTAAGAGAAAAATTATAATTAAATTGTGTCCATAATTTATGTTCATAACCTCAAGAGGAAAGACTATTGATGACATTTTTTGTATTGATATTTTTTTAAAATTTTGTTGGTTAGATTTGCTTACAAAATTTAGTAAAGAAAAAAATAATAATACTAAAGAAATGTAACTTTCTCCCCATAGTTAAACTTTGAATGTATTTTGAAATGTTTCAATGATATATGGTTATTTTGATCTCAAAATACAAGTAACTCTATGGCAGTTTGTGTTAATCATTTCAAAGCATTTGTCATATGTTCTTTAAACTATAATTATTTACTAAAAATATTTAATTTAGTGATATTAATTCTATTTTACAACATCGTATACTATATATACATATACACGTGCAATGCACGTGCCATGAAACTAGTATAAATAATAAATGTGACGCAAATAATGATAAGAATAAATATTTTTGGCCTCACATCAACACCCTACACTTAAAATATTTCTTGTCCTCGAGCAAACATTAAAACTCATCTCAAAAATCATACTAGGAATGCCATCACTTTGGTTAATACAAACAATTAGGCCATATACCAATTTCAAAATATCAAGTAGACTTCTCAATCATTATGCAAGACATCCAAATAAACAACAAACCTCTAACCTCCTAACCTCGAGAAAGGACTTTGAACTCATCAAATTTAAGCTTGCTCCCCTACTCTCATCAAAGAAAGTTAATAAAATCACATATCCATCATGAAACAAGTGCCCTCACAAGAAGAAAAGTCCACATACTCAATTCAAAAGATTGAATATAAATTAAGGACTTCATATCAAGAACAACTCTCACACTCACAAATAAAATTCACCTGTATGCACAAAGAACCATAGGCTTGCCCATTATGTACATCTCCACTAATTAAGAATGCTTGAATAGAATCAAATAGGACTTTAACGGGTTGTAATGTAGGTTAGAGGACGGGTATGAAAACTATATAATAGTGACTTACACTTTCTTTAGCACTTTACAATTTTAGCTTCATCACCCATTATTTTCTTTTCTTTATTTTCGGCCCTCTCTTCAACAATTATTTCACCAGTAATTCTCATCATCTCAAGAATGTTTCAATCATTTTTTTTCTTTTTTAAAAAAAAAAAATTTCCTTCATAATAGTCACCCTCAACTTACGTATTTTACATGCGTTAAGGTGCACGATGTCCTTGGAAGGACCAGGGCCATCATCAAGGTAACTTCTTTTGTTCATCTCTTTTCTTTTTACATCACATTCTTTCAAAGAGGGCTTTTTACGCACTTTGTAGCTATCATTGATTACTTTTTCACTCAACCATCCATTTTTCTCAGAATTGATAATTAGAATAAGTCTATGTTATAATGTGCAAGGTGCAAAAACTAGGAATTCAACAAAATAGTCAAGGGTAAAATATGGCTACCAACTCAAAAGGGCTAACTAGTGATATATAATATCTGAAAAGGCTAAAATTTACCAGAAAAATCAAAAGAAAGCCTATTGTCATCTCCTAAACAAAGAAAAACTTTTTATTTCGCTTCAATAACATGCAGGGCAAGTTCTAGACTAAGATGCAAAACATGAAATAAATAAATTCTCACCACGCATGGCACAAATATCAATCAAGATGGATCAATTCCACTTCTAAGAGAGACATGATCATTAAAAACTATAAAATAAAATAAGTTATACACAAAGTCACAACCATGAGCTTAGGTGTCAAAGAGTCTGCAATTTCCTTATCAATCAAGCATTCACAAGAAAGTACTACTAAAAAATTAGGCCTAAATAGCAAGGTATCACGCCACTCAAAAGGGTCTTTTCTTTTCTCTCAAAAAAAATTAAAAGAAAACTTATTCCTAAAAAAATAAAAGACACTCGGTTCAAAGGGACTATCCTCGGGAAAAGAACCAAAAGAAAAGGCAAGGAACCTATCCGGAAAAAAAGACTCAATAAAATAGTAAAAACTAGGAATTCATTCCTCCATCTCACACTTAAAAATATGATATGTCTCCAAAGCATCAAATAAAATTTAAAACAGGGGTTAGGAAAACTCCCTGAGGCCTTTAGGCCTAGCTAGTAGCATGTTCCCTTTATTTTCATCAAGGGTCATGCGCACCCACACTTAAGCTCAAACATGCTCCTTAGCTTCAAATTTTTGGGTACTCAGACTTCCCCTAATCTGCAAAAACAAGACCAAAAGAAAAAAATGATATTAATAACATAAAAATAAAATAAGAACTACTACTAATTGGGTTGCCTCCCAATAACCGCCTAATTAAAGGTCGCGGCACGACACAAGTAAGTTTACCACTTTTCTTCCACTTTGAACTTATGAATTGTACCCCTAACTTTGCATCTAGTTTTCTGCTCCTCTCTAGGGAAGGTGGTATAAATATAAAGGAACCAAGTATTTTATGTCGCATCTTGCACTTCGTGGCCCTTATGTGAGGAATGTCATTTTGTCTACGTGGACTAAAAAACTTTAGAACTTAGTGGCCTTGTTCCTCATCTATATACTCATCCATTAGTTCAGATTTTATAGAAAAGTGTTTTGAATGAGATTCAAGTTGCCTCAACTCCAAAGCAGCATTTTTTACAACATTCTCACTTTTGTACTCTTTCTCAACATTGATATTAAGGAATAAGGTATAGTTGAATGGTTGGAATTCCTCTTTTTGCTCCACTAGTTGGTCATTATCCACGACAATTGGTAATTGGGCATGAGACGCTTCAATTTTTTTGTTCAAGTGAGTCTCCAAGTCATGAATATCTGAGCCAAATTGATCTATTTCTTATGTGAGTTCAACTCTTCCTTCAATCAGTTGGGTTGTCATGTATGTCAGACCATCACGGGTAGACTCTATAAGCTTTAGAAGTTCAGTTTGTCCTTGTATCCAATATTGTCTCACTATCTTTGTTTCTCCATAACTTTCTCCTTATTGGGCTTCAATCTCTTCTAATTCAGCTTGGACTGTAATTTCTAATTGAATAGCGTCAAGCTTATCCAGTAATTTCATGAATTTTTGTGCTCTTCCGCGCATTCAAATAATTGTTCGGTGATTTTTGAATTAACCTTGTCCAACATGTCTGTACATTCCATAAGTCAATTCACATTCCGCGCCTCTTGTTTTGAATTCTCCACTTCATCGCCCCTACCAACATCACAAATAACAGAAGAATCATAATAGGAGTTTGGGGGAAGGGAATGAGATTTAGGAAAACCATTCTAATGAATATATTGATGACCACATATATGACATAAAGTACATTCATCACCCAACCACGATTTATCCCAAACATCCATATCAATAAGAGTACCAAATTATTCAAAGAAAAGAAAATTAATTGTTGAAAAAAACTTATTAAAAAACACACAAAAAAATAAATAAAAAGAAAAAGTATAACCTAGAAGAATAGTTAATTTCTAAGTCCCCGGCAACGGCGCCAAAAACTTGTTGCTCCCAATTGCACACGCAAGTGTACGTGGTCGCGCAAGTAATATAGTGGCTCTTAAAAGAACCAGATTATCGAACCCAAAAGACTTTTCAATTAATTATTTTAACTAAATTATACTGGTCTAATTATTTATTTAAGAGTGCCAAAAAGAATGCAAGAATAAAATAATAAAATTACTTACAATGGTTGGCAAATTCCAAGGCTGCAGCATGCAGTGAATCTCATGTATCATATTCTTGGCTTAGAACTAATTTTAGTTGTCAAGTTACTGGTTTACAGGGTTAATTGTATGAGTTGGGTTTTAAACCTCTAGTCGCCTACTCCAGTTAGTTATCTAACTACATCTTTGAGAAGGGATAAACAGGCCTAACTGGTGAGCATTTATATTTCATCATGTTTCATAACCAAGCAAGTTATTCATCTGGGCGTCATTTTTGAACACAAATCACGTCAACTTAATGGATTTATCAAGCTCTCTATATTCTCTGGTCTATCTAACCCCTCCTCTCTCGATTTTAAGATTAGAGAATAGATTTATCTTATGGTGATCAAGCATAAAATACTAAAACAAGAATATAGAAGTAACTGATAATGACAACCAATAATTAATTCATAGACCTTAAATAATAAACATTTGATTCGTAACTACAGCCCCAGAACAAAGGCGTTTAGCCACTAATTTCTAAGAAAACAAGAAGAAGAAAAGAACCCTAAAATGTATTGACAACTTTCTACTCCCTATAATTGATCTCCCCCTAATAATTATTTCTATGGACTATTTATAGATGTAGAAACCCTAAATAAAATAGTTGAGTCCAAAACAAACTGGGAAACCAAAACCAAGCGGAACTTGATTTCTGCGTGAAAGAGTACCGCCGCCTCAGGCTTTGGAGTTGTTTCGCCTCATGTGAATGACACATGGCAGTAGGCCAGCAGTTCAATTTGAATTCTGCCGATATTTTCAATTTATATAAATATTAATATAATATTCAATTTAATCATTTAAGCTGTCTGCTTAATCTCCTTCTTCAATCTTCCATCTTTATTTGTTTTTGCTCCAAACTTTTTTATTTTCCTATCAATTTAATCCTACAAATAAAGTACACTATTTAGCACAATTCATAAAATTCATGCTAAAAAAGGTCGAATATAAATAATAAATGTGAGGCAAATAATGATAAGAAAATATATTTTTGGCCTCACATCAGTTCTCACAGACACTATTTCTCTAATATGCGACAATTCAAATGCAATGAACATGGCCAAAAATCTTGTTCAGCATAAGAGGACCAAACACATAGATGTGAGACACCACTTTCTCAGGGACAATGTTGAGAAGAACAATGTGGTGATGAGGTACTGCAGAACTGAAGATCTAGTGGCTGCTATTTTCACCAAGGCATTGAGCAAAGAAAACTTCATCAAGAATAGACTGAAGTTGGAGATGCACAAGATCACCTGAGTCCATAACAAGTTTACATGAAACCTTTCATTTGACTATGTTAGGGAGGGGAGGTATCTATACTAGTTATATTGCTTATCGACTGTGAATTCACATCTGGTACCTTATTGCAGGTACACACTCATGGCATGTTGGCTAAAGGGAAGATCTAATCATACAGGAAAGGCTATCTATAAAGAGGGACCTGGTCCCCTAAAAGGTTAGTATCACTCTTGCTACACAACTTTCTGTCAACGGTCACTGCCACGTGTCTTCTTCCAATTTATGGTGTCAGTTTCAGACATCCTTTCACTTTAAATTGAAGAGTCGCTACTGTTCAGGGACCCGATACCCCATTAAATACAACCTCTTGAGTGAATCCAGAATATCCTAAACTCTTTCTAATCTTCTCTTGAATTCTCTCTTCGTTCTTCAAATCCTCTCTTCTCTCTCAAACAAAATGGCTAACTCTTCTTCTTTTTTGAAACTCCCTCTCTCCCAAGAAATTGAAAATCCCAGTTCATTCAATTTCTCAACTCCTCCCCTAGAAGAATTCCCGTCTACACCAGTATGTGGGGTTGGTAAGACTGCTGACTCTATCACACCCCATACTGAAGTAGTGGCGTCTCCTGCACTCAATTCTGGGGAAATCTTACCTTGTTCTCCAACTTTAGTTGTATCCGGTGAGAAATCCCAAAATTTCGAGGCCTAGTCAGTTGTGAAGCGTGGTCTTGAGACACCCACTGAAGATTTAGAAGTTGTGTTTAGGGTTGTGTCATCTATCATGTCTGAGCGACTGTTTGAAAAAGATCTTCCTGAGGGCAAAGGTACAGAGTCCAACATCTTAGCGGCGGCAGATGAATTAGTGGCAGTTCAAAGCTTAGCCTCTCTATGAGGAGACATTCAACCAACTCTGTTGGAACAAGTGTTGAGATCGCCGGAGAAGGTCCTTCGTAGTACTCAACCTGTGTTTGATCAAACTCCCAAATCATTTGATGTTGACAGTGAGGAAGAGGAGGAAGAGGAAACTCCTTTGGTTTGGCACAGAAAAGGGGTTCGAGGTGCTAATGCTTCGACTATGGTTGTCCCAGATCTGGAAGCAGTTGATGTTGTAACTGAAAGTAAACTCGACAATGAGCCTACTGAGTCTGAAAGGAAAAAAAAGGGGCAATGGAAAGATGGTAGAGTCTCACACCAAAGGAAACAACAAATGGTATGTAACCAAAGGAGAGGTTCAAAAGATGATTGGAAGTGCCATAGTGGCAAATGAAATCCAAACTGAAAGAAACCAGAGATGAAGAAGGGATGGTAATTTGCCTTCTAAGGAACCTATCTCAACACCTCTACATATAGGGTCAAGTGAGATAGAATCTGATGACATTGCTAGAGTTGTGGCTAAAACGAAGAAGGAAGCAGAGGTTGAACAGGTCAAGTCTAAAGGGGATTACAAGTCAGAGAAGAAATCACCGGGGAAGAAGGACATGGAGATTAAAAGGGTTCCTATGAAACCAAAACCCGTAAAGGGACCTAGTCCTCCTGTTCAGAAACCAGTGGAGAATAATATGTTAACCAGGGAAGAACGCGTTGCAGAAATGGAGAAACAAAAGGTATTGAATGGAAGAGTATTCGATCGAGAAATTCTAACAAAGTTTGGTATGTCTAGTATCTTTGATTTTGTTTCTCTGCAAAGTTGGGATCACTTGTTTGAAGCTCTAGCACCTTACTTGCATGAACCAGAGGTGCGTGAATTCTATTACAAGATGGAGCTTCTAAGTGATGGAGGGATTAGGACAATAGTTAAAAAGTACAAAATATCTCTGAATGAAGAAATCTTGGGCATCATTCTGAGTGTAGCTATGGAAGGGATCCGGTCCATTGAAGGATGCAAACCCTCTAGTGAGTTTGCCCAACAGGCCACCAAGCATAGGGACATCAAACGCGCAGGCTTGCCTAAGAAATTCCTCAGAGGAGAGTACCAGTTGATGTTTGAGTTCATCAACAATGTGTTGGTACCAAGGACTGAGAAAAGAACTGTAGCATCTGCTGTTGATTTGTTTCTTATAGAAAATTTGGATGAACTTGAGGTCATCAATCTTCCTGCAATAATGCTTGAACACATGCATAGGATGATGACTTGGAAGACTTCCAAACATGGAATTCCTTATGGATATCTGCTAAACTATGTGTTCAAACACTTTGAAGTATCTCTTGGAAGAGGAGTACCCGGTACTGTCAAGTAGATGTTCTCCGTTGCAACCCTTTTGGAATGTGAATGTATTAAGGGTAAAGCAAAGGGTAGGTCCCATGTGTCCGATCTTCTTGAGCAGCAGGCAACTCTACGACGGGGGTTGACTGATCTTACAATTACCCTAAATGCCAAGGAGGGAGAGATTGTACAGCTTAAAGCTCAGATGCAGCAGACCATTTCCAAAGGACCTAGTACATGTTCGGTGGATAATGAGGAATAAGATAGGTTGAGAGTTGAGAATGAGCAGCTACCGAAGACAAATGCCTCACTCAGTGAAAAGGTCCAAGCTCTCAACAAACAAATCATTCAAGCTCATGTCGATGCTAATGAGCACATGACTTTGCTGATGAGATCCCTCATTCCCCTTCCCCCCTCGGTCCTAAATGTTTCATGTCTCCCTGTCCTCCAGTCTATCTATCTTACTCTAGTGGCGAAGTATACTGGTTTGGCTGACTTTTATGGTAAGCTAAGTGATCTAATGATATTATCTTTTTTGCCCTGTCTCTTATACTTTCATCTTCTCTATTTTTGCTTGGTTGCGCATGTACTGTGTGGCCATGGCCCTGATTTCCTAACATTTTTCATGCAGCTCGCATATGTTTACTATTATTCCTTTGCAATGATGTCAAAAGAGGGAATTGATTGTAAACTGTTGAGAAATTAGAGTTTAGTGAAAATGGGAACTACAACCGAAAGGGGGAACTGAAACAAGGGGAATACTAATTGGACCTAATTATTTTTGGGGGATACTAGTTGATAGGGGGAACTAATGCATTTCTTGAATGAATGTTAAAACTCATGTGATGCTTCTTGTAGGTTGTTTGTCATCATCTAAAAGGGGGAAAATGATAAGTCTTAACGCTCCCAGATGTTTTGATGATCTCCTAAAAAATGCAGGGATCCGGTCCGCTGCAGAGTGTGCTCGTCCAGGTCTATGTACTATACCGCTAGAAAGTTATTACGTCAGAGGTTGGTGAGGTCATCAGTGTACCACACCAATCAGAATGGACGAGGTTGTTTGTCCAGCGGTTAATACTTCTTTATGATTGATATATTCTAAATCACAAACAACAAATCATCTCATTCATTCAAAGAGAGAACATTCAAGCTTCAACAAACAACAAGGGACCTCATAGATTGACGATTTGCTTCATGAACCTGCTGTTATTTTGATTGCTTGTATTTGTACTTATATTGTAGAATTTGTTTCACTTGTTATAGAAATGTTTCAAAACTTGGGTAAATCACTATAAGAACTTAGTTGAGGGCAACTTTGTGTCTTACGATAAAAAGTCTTTGTTAATCAGTGTGGGTTAGTATAATGGGCAATGCAAGCATTGCTTTGGCTCGTTGAGTAGTTGTTGTATTACTTAGAATAGAGATTAGGAGGTTAATCTCTTGTGTGGTTGTAAACTGTGTTTTACTTTTGCTTGAGAAGATTAATAAAAATAGTTTGAAAATTCTGTGAGACAGGTCGTGGTTTTACTCCCTTGAGCAAGGAGATTTCCACGTAAAGTTGCGTGTGCTATCTTTACTTTTAGTATCGTCTTTTATTTGTCATAACTGTGTCAAGGGCCTGGTTCTATCATTGCTAGTGGACGCATACATTCCAACAATCTTTAAGTGCACCAATTGTACTAATACATGATATTTTCTAATCATTCTTATGAGATCAAAAAGATTCTTTTTATGTGTTAAATAATCTCAGAACTAATGGGTACTCAATGGAATTTCTTTAAGAACTTTTAAATCCTTCAAATATTTTCATACAACCTTCATTGTTTAGCTAGACATAATAGTCATTCATTATACATATTTAAGTATTTCATCTATTGCCAGACTGAAACAAGTCTCATTGCATCCACCATTGGAGAATATATCTCTATTTAATAATGTCAGAACTTTTGCGAAAAGTATTTATGGCTATCGGTTTTTTTTCTTGGAAGAGGCTTTTTAATTCTACGTTATGGGTTTTTTGGAAGATAAGTTCTTCTTTTCTAATTCATGAACCTATAATAAATACAATTTAATTAAAAGCCTTTCATTTCTAAACTTTTGTCCTATAAATAGATTTTCTTTTGTTTGAAAATATAAACACTCAAAAACTACTTTCCCTTGAAAACATTTGTGAGACATTAATCAAAAGGTGAAATCACCAATTCATGAATACAAAAGCAACATTCTTGAATGCTACTTGTTTTGTGGCTTAGTTGAATCCAGAAGATAGAGTTATATTTAATTCTTCTGTTTGCTCGTGGGAGAGATTCAAACTATCTTCAAGAAACATATTAACGTGCCTCTAAGACAAGCAAGTTTTGTTTTGGATTCATTGTATATTTATCATTCTTGTTTAGTTGTTTTAACAATTTGAAGATAGTTGTCTCTATGGCATCCTCATCAAACAAATAGTGTTCCAGATTTGCTTAATTGTAATTTTTAAATATTTGATGGCAAAGATTTTCCTTGATGGCATTGAAAGATGGAATTATTTTTAAGACTATTAAAGTTGGCATATGTTCTTGAGAAACCTTGTCCTGAAGCTTCTAGTTCTGACGTAGCAACGGACGAGGCTACTTTAATTAAAGAACAAATTGGCAAATGGCAAGATGATGATTACTTATGCAAGAATTATAATCTTGGAGGAATGTCCAATAAATATTATGATCAATATTATATTAAGTGCAAATTTGCTAAGGAGTTTTGGGATACTCTTAAAGCTATCGATTTAGCAGAAGAGGCGAGTTCAAAGAAATTTCTTGTTTGAAATTATATGGAGTTCAAAATGGTTGATGACAAGTCAAATCACTGAACAAGTACAAGAATTTCAACTTATAGCTAATAAAATTGTTATATCTGGAATTTCTCTTGATGAAAACTTTCATGTTGGTGATATTGTTTCAAAACTTCCTCCATCTTAGAATGAATACAGAAGAAATCTCTTACAAAAGAAGGAAGATTTGACTCTTGAACAATTATTGCAGCACTTGCTAATTGAACAAGAGACACGATATCATGACAATAATATCTTGAAAGAACCCATCATCAAAGCCCATGTTGTTGAATAAAATTCAACCAAGAAGTAACCTGATAATAATAACTTTTTGAAGGCAAAGAAGAGTAAGAATTTCAAGAGTACTAATTCCAATTCTAAGTCGAATGAATATTATCATTGTCATAAGATTTCACTATGCACGTGGTTGTAAAATTCTTAAAGTTGAAAAGAAGAAAGAAAAGGCAAATAACAACAGAAAAAATGAACTTGTGGTAATGGTCACAGAAGCATTTGTAGCAGGAGATCAAGTGGAATGGTGGATAGACACTGATACAACTTATCATATATCAGGTAATCGAAATTCTTTCACGACCTATGAATTAGCGGGAGTGATAAAGTTTTGCATATGGGAAACTCATCCTATACTAAGGTTGTGAGAAAAGGAACTATTGAACTGACATTCACTTCCGGAAAGATGGTCACATTGATAGACGTATTGCATGTTCCTGATATTCGAAAGAACTTGGTGTCAAGTACGCTTCTTTCGAAGCATGGTTTTAAAATGATTTTTGAGGCAGATAATTTTTGTTTTCTAAAGAAGGCGTGTTTGTTTGAAAAGGTTATGATGCAAATGGAATATTTAAACTCAATATTGAAAATGAAAATATTTCTGCTTATGTTGTGCAGTCTTTAGATTTATAGCATGAACGTCTTGGTCATGTGAATTTTAGATCCATTCAACTTATGGTGAAAATGGATTAATTAAAGACTATGGAAAGGACCATGTTGCTAAGTGTATTACTTGTAGTAAATGTTAAACAACAAAGAAACCTTTTAAGTCTGTTGAAAGGATATCCACACTTTTGGAATTAATTCACACTGATATGTGTTAGATGGATTGTTTATCACATCATGAAAAGAGATATTTTATCACTTTCATTGACGATTACTCAAGGTGTAAATATGTTTTTCCATTAAAAACAAAAGATGAGACATTTGAGACTTTCAAAACATATAAACCAAAAGTTGAAAATAAATTGAGTTTGAAGATTAAATCAATTAGATCTGAGAGAGGTGGAGAGTATTTAAAATCAGATTTTATTGATTTTTGTGGAAAAAAAGGCATTGAGAAACAATGTACCATGTCTTATACAACATAACAAAATGGTATAGCAGACAGGAAAAATAGAACTTTCATTGAAATAGTTAACTCTATGCTTTATGGATCTGGTATCACCAAAAATTTGTGGACTGAAGCCTTATTTTCTGCATGTCGTATTTTGAATAGAATTCCTTCCAAAAAACATTATTCATCTCCGTATGAACTTTGGAAGAATCAAAATCCATATATAAATTATTTTAAAGTATGGGGTTGTTTGGCTCATTTTAGATTACCAAATCAACATTTGACTAAGATTGGCTATAGAGGAGTAGATTGTGTATTTATTGGTTATTCACAAACTAGTAAGGCTTATAGATTTTTAAATCTTGAGACCCCAAGCCCTCACACAATTATTGAATCGTTGCATTAACTTTTATGAGCATATATTTCCTAAGAAAAAAAATATTTGGAACAAGATACAAGTTCTTCTATATCTCCTTGTAAAAGGAAAATAGTTGAGCCTTTAGAAGAAAGTCAAGCAAGATGTAGTTCAAGATCAGCCAAACCAAGAGACTTTGGACCTAATTTTAAAGTCTATTTAGTTGAAAAGGATCCTGAAAATTATGCTGAAGCAATGTCTTCACATGATGCTCCTTTCAGGCGTAAAGCTGTTAATGATGAAATACACTCTATTATGTCAAATAATGCATGGATTTTATCAGACCTCCCTCCTGGATGTAAATGGATCTTTAGAAAGAAATTGAAATCTGATGGTACCTTAGATAAGTACACAGCTCTCTTGGTAGCAAAAGGTTTTACTCAATAGAAAGAAATAGATACCTTTGCACATGTAGCTCGAATGACTTCTATTCGACTCTTAATTACTTTAGCCGCAATTCATAGTCTGGTAATATATCAAATGGATGTGAAGATTGATTTCTTAATGGAGATCTAGATGAAAAAGTTTACATGAAACAACTAGAAGGATTTGTCGTTCTTGGTCAAGAAGACAAAGTTGTAAGCTTCTTAAATCTCTTTATGGATTAAAACAAGCTCCAAAATAATGGAATGAGAAATTTAGACGAGTAATGATTTCTAATGGCTACTCAATCAATGGTGGTGATATTTGTATATTAGAAAATTTCAAAACAGACCAGGTGTTATAATATGTATTTATGTAGATGATATGTTGATCTTTGGAACTGATATTGGAAGAGTCGAAGAAAAAAAAAATTCTAGCTTCTCAATTTGAAATGAAACACCATGGAGAAGCTGACGTAATTTTGGGTATTAAAATCATAAGATCAACGAATGGCTTGACTCTTACTCAATAAAGTTATATTGAGAAAGTTTTAAAGAGGTTTGGTCGCTTTGATGACAAACCTGCTCATATCCTACACCATTTGATCCTAGCATCAAATTAATTTGAAACTCTAGTGATGTTCTTTATCAGTTGACATATTCTCAGATTATTGGGAGTCTTATGTATGCCATGCATTGTACCAGTCGGGATAATTGTTACTTACTAGGAACTTTGAGTAAATTGACAAGTAATCCTGGAGTTGAACATTGGAATGCCTTAATTAGTGTTTTAAGATACCTAAAGGGTACAATTAATGTTGGCCTGCATTATTCTACATTTCCAGTTGTTCTTGAAGGCTATAGTGATGCTACCTTGAATTCTGATTCGAATGACTCTAAATCTATTACTGTTTGGATTTTCACTTTGGCTGGAGCAGCGATCTCTTGGAAATCAAAGAAGCAGACATGTATTACTCACTCAACCATGGAGTCAGAATTTATAGCTATGTTTTCTGCTGGAGAAGAGGTTGATTGGTTGCGATCTATGCCGATATATATTCCTTTGTGGAGTAAGTCAGTACCATCTTTAACTATCTATTGTGATAGTCAAACTGCTATATTTAGGGCTTCAAGTGATTGTTACAATGGAAAGTCGATACAAGTTCGTCTCAAACACAATCATGTGAGGAGATTATTGGAGGACGACATAATATCACTTTAATATGTGAAGTCCAGGTTTAATTTAGCATATCCTTTGTCTAAAGGGTTAGGCAAAGAGTTAGTGGTGGAAACCTGTAATGAGATGGGATTAAATATTGTTGTAAATTAATTGTACTTTTTTGGTAACCCTACCTAATGATGTAATCATGTGTTCAAAGGGAAAAACAAGTAAAGTTTTAAATGTGAAGCACATCAATAAAATTCCCATTTTCAAAT
This sequence comes from Solanum chiquidenum, assembly GCA_029582725.1. NCBI lineage: Eukaryota > Viridiplantae > Streptophyta > Magnoliopsida > Solanales > Solanaceae > Solanum > Solanum chiquidenum. The sequence continues at coordinate 23,044 of JAJOOS010002899.1, read as the reverse complement.
AAAATAAAAAAAGTAGATGTGCATGATTGAGATTCTTTTCTCTTAATAAATTTAATAGACCGACCTCAGTTGGAGTTAGTAAGAAAACTCTTGATAAAAAAAAATTTGAGATTCCTACTAAAAAGAAGGATGAGATTATATTATCTTAATAAGTCAATAAACTGATTTCGGTAGGAGCGTGTAGGCATACTCTTGATATATTTACCGATACTATATTGTAAAGGAGGAGAGATTAATTTCTCTTAATGAAATTCATAGAGTATTTGGTAGGAGTATGAAAAGTTACTCTTGATGAATTCACCGCACTAAGTGCGAAGTGGAGGCTGCTTCAATAAGATTTTAACAGGGAAATATTAAAGCACTTGGCTAAAAGGATTCAGGACACATGGCGGTGATGTCAAAGGATTTCGGTGAAAGAAAATAGTGATATTTGTGGAGTATTTTTCTATTTCATTCAATGAACCACTTAGTTCAAGATTCATTCACCAAGTAGTCAATGATTTAGAAAGCCTTCACTAGCTAATGGCTCAAGTCCAAAAGATATCATTATTTATGCATGTTACTAGATTAATGTCTCGAAATATTTTTTGGATTTTTCAAAGATAAAATTTTCTTGAAACAAGTGGGGGATTGTAAGAGTTAGTGTTTCAATTAATTTTGAAACAAATTCATCCGTTAAAAGTTTTGAAATACCAAAATACATGAATGTGAATCGTAACATTCATTTTTATTGTAATTCTATGTTATAGGTTTTATTTTTTTGGAATAGGCTTTTTAATTCTACGTTATGGGTTTTTTGGAAGATGAGTTTTTCTTTTCTAACTCATTAACCTATAATAAATATAATTTAATTAAAAGCCTTCTCTTTTCTAAACTTTTGTCCTATAATTAGATTTTCTTTTGTTTGAAAAGATAAGCATTCAAAAACTACTTTCCCTTGAAGAATAGAAGAGCAACATTCTTGAATGCTACTTGTTTTGTGACTTAGTTAAATCTCGAAGATAGAGTTGTTATTTATTCTTCCATTTGTTTGTGGTAGAGACTCCAACTATCTTCAAGAAATGTATTAACGTGCCTCTAAGCTAAGCATGTTTTGTTTTGAATTCTTTGTATTTTAATCGTTCTTGTCCAGTTGTTTTAACAATGGTAAAACGCATTGTACTTATCTTCCTTTCTGCTCAAAGTAATACTTAGTAAAGTTCAAAAGCTTACTACCTTTGTGGTAGGAAAAAAGGTCTGAAATATATACGAACTTTGACCGAAATTGTTGTTACGATACCGAACTTTGGAAAGGACCTTTTACCCCTCTGCATTATTTAATAGTGTATTTGTCACGCCCCAAACTCAAGGGGCGCAACTGGCTCCTAATGCCATAACACAAGCACGAGCCGACCCTGCTGAACCATTTGCTACTAGCGCATGGCAACCACACACAATCAAGAAAACAAACAAGTATATCTCGGCTTAAAATTAAGCCCTCGGCAGGGAATGCCCATGTCAACAGATCTATAAAAGAAACAGCTACTCCCAAGAGTTCATATAAATAACTAGACAACTAGCACAGAAGTCCTGATTGGGCCATCGAGGCCACCATGATCTCTATAGCGAAACTGAAAGCAGGTATATATCAATACAATACATCAAACAGCTATCAAGCAGTAGCAAACCAACAAACTAGGCCAGCATGGCCATAACATAGTTGTACACCCAACACACTAGTCTGCAAGCCTCTAAGAGTAGTAAAGATTGGTGGGACAGGACCCCAGCCTACCCATAAAAATATATACAACAAAAGCTAACAAACCTCCCAACTCTAGCAGCTCCAGAGGAAAGGGGCTAGCAAACCAGATAAAAATCAATCTTGTTGCTGAGGAGGTCTACTAGGTCGTCTGTTGGGTCCTGCATACATGAATGTAGTACCCCCAGGCAATGGGGTGTTAGTACAAAATAATGTACAGAGTATGAAAGGCTATAGACTAAATGAGTAAGTATCATAATATACCAAAAGCAATCAGGTAAGGAAATCAAATTTAGATAAGCATGCTAACCCACTACTGAATCTAAAAAATACAATAATGATCAAACAACAACCTAACCAAGCCCCCATAATCTCCATAGGTACAAACAACATACCACCTACATAGGCCCCCATAAGCCCAGAAGGTGCCAAATCAATCTACATAACCCTATCGGTAGCCCCTTGTCTTTGTAAGAAGTCACATAGCCCTTTTTGGCAACGATATATCCCCGTAGGCATTTCATAGCCCTCTTAGGCAACATCATAGCTCTGTGGGATGCACGTAGCCCTCTTTTGCATCACGTAGCCCTATAGGCAACACATAGCCCTCTTTGGCGTCAAAATAGCCCTGTAGGCAACACATAACACTCTTTGGCATCAATATAGCCCCGTGGGCAACACATAGCTCTCTTAGACAATAACATAGTCCTATTAGACAACATCATAGTGCCCATAGGCAGTTCATAGCTCAACAGCTAACCACTGTAGCCCCAAGGGCGACAACAAACAATTGAATAAGCTAAAGGTGAGCAATTTAGCTATAAACAATATATATATATATATAGCTTCCAAGTCGTTCCTAACTCAGGGTCGTTCTTAAAAGATTATGAGTCCCTATAATGAAGGTTTATAACCACTTAATCAGCCAACCATTTAAAATTACATCTACAAGATCACCAACATTAACTACCCTACTATATCACTCCCAAGCTCTAAGGAAATATGCCGAACGAAGGGAATAGCCTTAACATACATTTTCCTTTATAATTTATGCTGAAAATACCTCTGTCCGCACCACTACAACACTATAAAAGGTAAAATCAATCAGTAATTAGGGACAAGAATTACTACGACAATCGATACGGATTCCTATCGTAAATTACTATCCAAGAACTAACGTATCCATAAACTAAAAAAAGATGGCTCCTACCTTTCTTTACACTCCCAGAACACTTAAATAAAATCAAACCACTGGAAAAACTCTGCTTCCACAGCCTCCACGGAGCTACACCGATCAATTCAACATGAAAACTATACCAGAACGATGAACTCGTGAAGTAGGGCAATTTTCAATAAGGAGCCAAGAAGAGATTATGAAAACACAAGGATGATATTAGGAGAATTTCTCTGATTTTCGTGGGTTTCTTACGAGTTTGAATGAAGAATAATGAAGAAGATGTTATCTTATAGGCTTCCACCGACTTAGGGGACCCACCTCACGTGCTTGCTTGCGCAGTCTAGCAAAAATGCAAATATCTCTCCATTCTGAAGTCGTATGAACAAACTATTTGATGCGTTGGAAACTAGACTCGTAGACCTTTAATTTAATGGTCGTGGGACTCTTTATAGATTGGTAGAAAACTTCCGAGATATTTGACCCAAATTTCAGAGAAATCTTTAAAAGGGACTTTACGATAACTTTCGCCAACTTTAAGTTTCCGACTTACCTTTCTTCAAAACTTGAGATACAACTCTTTAACACTTAAAATATGAAATACCACATCATTCTTAATGTATTACTCACCCTCTTTGTCTTTCCACGAAGGTACGAGTTACTTTAGACGTTTTGAAAAGTTGGGGTGTTACATCCTTCCCCCCTTAGAAACATTCGTCCCCGAATGAAAAATCTTAGTCACATGATTATGTCCTTAGGATTTTCCAAAGTATAGGCAAAGTATCCTTTGTGAATGTGACTGTCCAGAACCTGAAATGCAGAAATTCTAACCTAGGCATCTCACAGGACAGCATAAATAGCTAAGCACTATAGCTCCGCAATAACAGTGCGAACAAAAATACAATGACAACAACCATAATAATAAGCAATAATATAAAAAATTATATAGGTATCTTACGTTACTTCACTAATATAAACTAATATGCTATCACCCTGGGGTATGAAACAAGTGAGGATATTTGGACCTTATGTCATCCTCAGCTTCCCAGGTCACCTCTTCTGTATTCTTGTTTCTCCACAATACATAAACTGAAGCCACCTCCTTGGTCCTCAATTTATGGACATGTCGATTTAATATGGCAATTGAAGTTTCCTTGTAGGACAAATCCTCTGTGATCTGAACATCCTCAACTGGGACAACCCGATAAGGGTCTCCTACGCACTTCTGTAGCATCGATACATGTAAAACTGGATGAACAGATTCTAGCCCTGATGGCAATTCTAACTCATAAGCCACTTGTCCTACCCTCCGAAGGATCCGGTATTGCCTAATGAATCTTGGACGAAGCTTGCCTTTTTTGCCAAATCTCATAACACCTTTCATAGGCGAGACTTTTAAGAATACCCAATCATCGACACAAAACTTTAAGTCCCTTCATCGCACATATGAGTATGACTTTTGTCGGCTTTGAGCTGTTAGCAACCTCTGTCCAATGAGCTTAACGTGCTCCATTGTTTGATGTACTAGGTCAGGTCTAATCAACCTTGACTCACCTACCTCGAACCATTCAATGGGGGATCTACATTTTCGCCCATACAAAGCCTCATAAGGTGCCATCCCGATGCTAGAATGATAACTATTATTGTATGTGAACTCAGTAAGAGGTAAGTGGTCACCCCAACTTCCATTAAAGTCCAATTACATGCATGTTCGAAGCATGTCCTCAAGTGTTAAAATAGTGCGTTCAGCTTGGCAATCTATCTGAGGGTGAAAGGTGGTACTGAGATTAACTTGCGTCCCTAATCCTTTCTGGAAAGAGTTCCAGAAGTTAGAGGTAAATTGTGCTCCTCGATCTGAGATAATAGATATTGGGACGCCGTACAACCTAACAATCTCTTGGATGTAAAGCCTGGCCTAATCTTCAGCTATGAAAGTAGTCTGGACTGGTAAGAAATGGGCTGATTTTGTTTATATGTCAACAATTACCCAAATAGAGTCAAACTTACGACACGATCGAGGTAACCCTGTAACAAAATACATATTAATTGCTTCCCACTTCCACTAAGGAATGGTTGTATCCTGGACTAGCCTAGCGGGATTTTGGTTCTCAACCTTCACCTATTGGCAGTTAGGACAATATGCCACAAACTCAACAACATCCTTCTTCATCCCCTGCCACCAATAGATCTCCTTAATATCATAGTACGTCTTCGTCAAACCAAGGTGAATAGAATAACGGGAATGATGTGACTCTTCCAAAATCTGATGTCGAAGCCCTGCAATAACCGGAACACACAATCGACCACTATATCTGAGGGCTCCATCTCCTGCTATATCAAATGCTACAGACTGCTGATCCTGAGCATTGGATCTGAGCTCCTCTAAGCTAGGATCCTCATGTTGTCGTGCTTTTACCTCCACAACTAGAGATGATACAGTTGTGTCCTGAATTGTGGCCCCACTATCGTCTGCCTCTAACAATCTGACTCTCAAGCTAGCTAACTGATGAAGCTCTCGTGCTAGCTCAAGTTTCTCAACATTTAAATAGGATAAACTAACCTTAGATCTTCAACTGAGGGCATCGGCTACCACATTTGCCTTTCTTGGATAATATAAAATATCCACGTCGTAGTCTTTGAGTAACTCAGGCCATCGACACTGTCGCAGATTTAACTCCTTTTGTCTAAAGATATATTGAAGGCTTTTATGATCTGTGAAGACGTCAACATGAACACCATACAAATAGTGTCTCCAGATTTTTAATGCATGCACAACTACAGCCAACTCTAAATCTTGGGTCGGATAGTTCTTCTCATGCTTCCTCAACTGCCTTGAAGCATATGCGATAACCTTACCATGTTGCATTAGAACACATCCCAACCCAACACCAGAAGCATCACAATACACCACATAGCCTTCTGAACCCTCTAGCAATGCTAGAACTAGTGTTGATGTCAACCTGTCCTTCAGCCCCTGGAACTATGCTCGCAAGCCTCAGTCCACTAGAACTTAGCTGCTTTTTGAGTCAACTTCGTTAATGGTGCTGAAAGTGAAGAAAACCCCTTTACAAATCTTCTGTAGTACCCTGCTAACCCTAAGAAACTACGAACCTCAGCCGGAGTCATAGGTCTGGGCCAAGTTTTTACGACCTCAATCTTTTGTGTATCAACAGCAATGCCTGCATCTGATACAATATGGCCTAATTAAGTTATAGAGTTCAACCAGAACTCACACTAAGAAAACTTTACATAAAGTTTACGATCTCGAAGAACATGAAAGATTGCTCGCAGATGATTTGCATGATCAGCTTTTGAACATGAATACACCAAAATATCATCAATAAATACAATCACAAACAAGTCTAGATACGGCCTGAATATACTATTCATCATGTCCATGAACACTACTGGGGCATTAGTTAATCCAAAATACATTACCAAGAACTCAAAGTGTCCATATCTGGTTCTAAAAGTTGTCTTTGGAACGTCTTTCTCCCGAACTCGTATCTGGTGGTACCCTGATCTTAAATCAATCTTTGAGAAGCACTCAACACTTTGTAACTGATCAAACAAGTCATCGATCCTCAAAAGGGGATACTTATCCTTTGTAGTCACCTTATTTAACTGTCGATAATCGATACACATTCTTAGTGATCCATATTTCTTCCTCACGAATAACACTGGTTTACCCCATGGCGAAGCACTAGGTCTGATAAAGCCTTTATCCAACAAGTCTTTCAGCTGATCCTTCAACTCCTTTAGCTCAGCAGGAGTCATTCTATAAGGAGGGATAGATATGGGTTGTGTACCTGGTAGCTTATCGATAGCAAAATCAATTTCTCATTCTGGAGGGATACTAGGGACTCGTTTAGAAATACATCTAGAAAATCATTAACTACCAGAATAGACTGAAGAGTCGGTGGTTCTGCATCTATATCATGAATATGAACAAGATGATAAACACAACCCTTAGTGATCATCCTCCTCTCCTTAAGATAGGAAATAAACCTACATTTTGGCGTTGTTGTATCGCCTTTCCATTCCAGAACTGTCTCTCCTGGAAAGTGGAATCTAATAATCTTTATTTGACACTCAACATTAGCATAACAAGACGCTAACTATTCCATACCCATAATGATGTCAAAATCGACCATCTCTAACTCTACCAGGTCTACAGAGGTTTGACGGTCGATAATTTCTACCGTGCAACCTCGATAGACTCTCCTGGCAATAATAGACTCACCAACTGGTGTAGATACAGTAAAGGGTCAATTTAATGATTATGTTACTATACATAACTTCCCTGTAATAAATGGGGTAACATAAGATAGAGTAGATCCAGGATCTATCAAAGCATAAACACAATGAGAGCAAATAATTAATGCACCTGTCACAACATCTGGTGATGATTCTAAGACCTGTCGGCCGGCTAGTGAATATGTATGGTTCTGGCCACTACCAGAACTAGATGCTCCCTCTCTGCCTCTGCCTCTACCTGCTGAAGTCTGGGATCCACGCCCTATAGACTATGCTGATGAGGAGGAACCTACTACTGACCTAGTCGACTGACCTATACCACCCTGACCTATGGTCGAGCAGTTCTTCCATCCATGCCCCTGCTGTCCACAAGAATAACAACTTGTGGAACCCTGCCTGCACTTCCCAAAATGCATCCTACCGCAAGTAGCGCAATGCGGTGGTGCTGTCCTAGCCTGGCCTAAGCTTCTCTGCTTCTGAGTGCCTGATGCTCGTGAACTCTCACCTGGGCCTGACTGTCCCAGACGATCAAATCTACTACCCTAGAACTGTTGTGGAGGAGGTCTAGGTGACCTACTAGAATATCGAGGTCTGGGACCACCCTAAAAATCTCCATGTGAACCAGCGGGAGTATCCTTCTTCTATCTCTCTCTATCGACCCTCTCAGTCATATACTGTAGATGTCGGCGATCCTCTATGCCTTGCTCAAAGGCCTGAATTCGCGAGATATCCATATATTCATTTAGTACAGCAGTAGAACAAATGTCGATATAGTCTGAGTCAAGCCCTCCCACAAATCTATGCACCCTGTCATGCATCGTATCAACAAATGCTGGTGCATATCTAGCCAATGAATCAATTCTCAGCCCGTACTCTCGGACACTCACGCTGCCCTGTCGGAGGTTCAGAAACTGGTCCACCAGGCCATCCCTAATCTCTTAAGGCAAATAGTGATCTATGAAAGCTTCTGCAAAGCTATCCCAAGTGGATAGAGATGCATCTTTTCCCTTAGATCTCTCCCAGATTTGGTACCAAAATACTGCAACATCACGCAATCAAAATGTTGCTAACTCAACTAACTCAGTCGATGAGGCATGCTTGACTCTGAAGATCCTACAAAGTTGATCAACAAAGTGTTGAGGGTCCTCTCTGTGATCTGTCCCTATAAACTGTGGAGGATTCGAGGCAAGAAATTCATGAACTCTCGAACTTCTGGGCCCTTCAGAAGGTCCGGCAACATCTGGCGCAACTAGATGGCGTTGTGCAGCTACTAACTGTGCTAACATACATACTGTACTCTTGAAATCCTGGTCAGGTGGAATAAGAGGAACTAGATGTGGTACTGCTGGTGGAGTCAGGGGTCCTGTAGCCCTCGGAGGCTCCTGAAGCGGTGGAGAAGCTATAGGGGGATGAGAAGATGTATCCCCCTGGGTCTCACAATAGGCCACCTCTACCGTGGTACCTTGCCAGTGCCCTCGCCTGCAGCTGTATCTAGCCCTTCGCTAGTTGTGGTCTGTCTGGTGTCAGTCATCTCTATCTGCATACAAATATCAATTATAAGCCAGAAATCTCAACCCTTAAGACACCGCTCAATAGCACGAGGTGAGCAAAAAAGGATAGTAACTCTAACATGTCCAGTAGCTTATTGCTTATCGAATGTGGTACACAACACATTTATAAACAATATTCTACTAGACACGGCTTGCAGACTCCCTAGGATACGACGTTGCTCTGATATCAAGTTTGTCACGCCCCAAACTCAAAGGGAGCAACTGGCTCCTAATGACAGAACTCAGGCCCGAGCCGACCCTGCTGAACCATTTGCTACTAGCGCATGGTAGCCACACGCAATCAAGAAAAACTACAAGTTTATCTCGGCTTAAAATTAAGCTCTCGACCAGCAAGGCCCCTGTCAACAAATCTATAAAATAAATAGCTACTCCCAAGAGTTCATATAAAGAAATAGCCAACTAGCACAGAAGTCCTGATTGGGCCGTCGAGGCCACCATGATCTTTATAGCGAAACTAAAAGCAGGTATATATCAATACAATACATCAAATAGCTAACAAGTAGCAGCAAACCAACAAACTAGGCCAGCATGGCCATAACGTAGTTGTACACCCCACACACTAGTCTGCAAGCCTCTAAGAGTAGTAAAGATTGGCGGTAAAATCAATCAGTAATTAAGGACAAGAATTACTACGACAATCGATACGGATTCCTATCGTAAATTTCTATCGAAGACCTAAGGTATCCATAAACTAATAAAAGATGGTTCCTACCTTTCTTTACACGCCCAGAACACTTAAATAAAATCAAACCACTGGAAAAACTCTGTTGCCACAGCCTCCACAGAGCTACACCAATCAATTCACCATGAAAACTATACCAAAATGACGAGCTCGCGAAGTAGGGCAATTTTTTATAAGGAGCCAAGAAGAGATTATGAACACATAAGGATGATTTGAGGAGAATTTCTCTGATTTTCGTGGGTTTCTTACGAGTTTGAATGAAGAAAAATGAAGAAGATGCTATCTTATAGATTTAGAGAAAATTTTTGAGACATTTGACCCAAAGTTCAGAGAAATCTTTAAAAAGAAACTTACGATAACTTTCGTCAACTTTTATTTTGCGACTTACCTTACTTCAAAACTTGAGTTACAACCCTTGAAAACTTAAAATATGACATATCACATCATTCTTAACGTATTACTCACTCTCTTTTTCTTTTCACGAAGGTACGAGTTACTTTAGACGTTTTGAAAAGTCGGGGTGTTACAGTATTTTTATGGTATATATGTGTCCACGTGGACATTAAAAATATTGCATCATCATAAATAGTAATGTGTCCATGTGGGCACATATACACCTTTAAAATACACTATTAAATAGTGCAGGGGGGCAAAAGGTCCTCCATAAAGTTTGGTATCGTAACAGCAATTTCGGTCAAAGTTGGAGTATTTTTCAGACTATTTTCCCTTTGTGGTATAAATGAAAATTTTACTACTTCACGACTAAATTTTAAAATTTTACTACTTTGTAAATAAAGTTTAAAGTTTTACCATTTTGGGAGTAAAAATCAAAGTTTTACAATTTTAGAAGTAAATTTTAAAATTGTACTACTTCCAGAATAAAGTTTAAAGTTTTACCATTTTGGGAGTAAAAAAAAATAATTATTTTGAGAGTAAAATTTTTAATTATACTACTTCAGTAGTAAATTTAAAATTTCTACCACTTAAGAAGTAAAATTTTAAGTTTTATCACTTTAGGAGTAAAAATCAAAATTTCACTTCTTCGTGAGTCAAAATTAAAGTTTTAGAACTTCGGATGTAAGATCAAAATTTATTTTACATTGAGAGTAAATTTCAAAGTCTTACTACTTCGGGAGTAAATTTCAGAGTCTTACTACTTCTTAAGTAAATTTAGGAATATTTACTATTTCCGGAGTAAATTCCATATTCATTACTTTGGGAGTAAGATTTAGAGTTTTTGCTACTTTAAAAGTCAATTGTAGATTTACTACTATGAGAGTTAGTTTCAAAGTTAACTACTTTGGAAGTAAAACGTAGAATATTTAGAATTCTTCTTACTTATTATACCTCTTATGAAGGTAAGTCGTGATATTTTTCACAACTAAGAGAATATTTATATTTATAATTTTTATTAAATATTGAAACATTCACTTCATGGAATGATTCTATGTTTGTAACATTAACCAAAAGTTCCAATTCGAATATGAAAATCTTATAAGTTAAGTTTTTCATGTCTGCATTTACTTAATACTAAGTTCAATGTGCTATTAAAACAATTTATATATCCTATTGGTTTCACATTATAATGAGAGATTAATTTGATCATAAGTATTTCAAATTATTGGTTTTATTTTATTTGAACTTTCTATTTATGTAAGAAAAATTGTTATGAAGGGTATTAAATCAAATCACTGATATCCAAACTTCCTATTTGCTAGTGCAAATTCAAAGTTCAAACAACATTTGAGAATATGACATTTGAAATATTAACCATTTAAAACTTATGATTCTACGTTTTCCTCTAAAATTTTAAACGTTTCCATACAAATGAAAACTAAAACTATTTGGGTTATTTTATGACAGAAACATGTTTTTCTGGTGTTTGATTGGATGATAAAAATAATTTTATTTGAAAAATATTTAAAATATTAAAATAATGTCAGGTAAATTTTCTTAGTTTCATATTTTGTATATATTGACATGTGATCAAAAAATTTACTTGTAAATCCTGTTTGACTAAACTAATAAAATTGAATTTGAGTATATTGAATTTATATTTCATCCGGAACAAAAGAAAAAAAACTTAAGAAAGTAAGTTTAAGAAAATAAACCAAACAACTTATTTGATTGATCTTTTTCTATTTGAGAGTAATTGTCACGACCCAGAACGTCGTAATTGGCAACCACACTAACCCTTCGATCGGAGAATCATTACTACAACCCGTCTGACAAATTTTATGGAAATTAAGGCATTTAAAGATACAGAAGCAGGTTTAAATGTAGAAATAAACTGGAGTTCCCATAAACTCCGAAAGTTTACAAAACGACTATCAAAACATTGCGGAAAACAACCCTAGAGCCTGAAAGTCAATGTACCAAACCTCTAAACTGAAACAAGTCTAAGAAAAAGGGTACAACCCCAACCAAACATAAAAAAGTATCTAACAATAGTCTAAGTCTGAAGAGAATGGACTAAACAAAATGAAGGACTCCATGGCAGCCTGAAAGAACTGACTCACCCTTGAAATCCGGTCTCGATAACAAATCTCCTAGCTGAGGTCTATCAGTAGCCGCCTGAAGATGCTCTGTACTCAAAAAAGAACGAGTAAGTATAGTATCAGTACACAACCACAGTGTACAGATAGGATCACGCGGCTATTCCAGTAAGCAAAACATATATAAACAGTCACAACAAAGTAAACAGGACATATACAGAACATATATACACATTGGTTATCATTTCAGGAGCAATGTACAATTACACATTCTCAATAAAAGTAGATATGACAATTCAATGGTCCTCTATGGGAACCCATACCCAAACTGTTAGTGTGCCGGAACGTGACACCCGATCCCAATTAGTGTGTCGGAACGTGACACACACTCCAATATAAGTGTCGGAACGTGACACCCGATCCCAGTTAGTGTGCATGTGACACCCGGTCCATTCAATACAACCACAATCACAATCACACTTATATGTACATACTCATAATCATACAATCAAGTGTTGAATCATGACATATATTTGTTCTCTCATACTCATTTCATTAGGTTTGATCAACAAGGCTTCATTCACATACATACATCCATTACAATGAAGCAATTACCAACATACATCACGCAAAACATAAAATCATGCTATCACCTACCTCGAAACCAAGCTTGAATCCCTCTAAAACACTTGAATCTTCTCTTTTCGGATTCTTTCCACTTGTTCGTGGTCTAAAATTAACAATTTAATGCAAGGATCAATTAATTAAGGTCTAATTACCCGGATTATAACAAACCCAATAACCTAAGACTAAACCCATGTTCCTAAGGTGCAGCTAGGGCTTTTTCCCACCATCAAATTAAGTCCAAAACTCTCCCCCAACAATATTTAACCAAGAATCTACGTTCTACGGATCAAAAGACGGATTAGGAGAGTAAAATCCTTACCTTTAGCACCAAAAATCATGGAAAAATATCAAGAAACTGCTTGGTGTCGTCTCTTAACTCTCAATAACGAAACTTGTAGGAACATAACATTTTGGGGTTTTTCCCTAACTTAATTCTCGACTCAGCCGCTACGGCAGACCCCATCCCGCCACAGAGGCCCTGTCCTGGCGGGAATAATCCTACAACAGCGGCTTACACAGAGAAAAAGAGTCATAATTTGAGTTCCTAACCCCCATTTCACAACACACCTTCAGTCCATGACGTTTAAAAACTACCCTTTCACGCTAAGATCAGTTTCGGAGTTCTACTAGCCCGAATTAGATTTCGTAAAGCCCTAAGGGTTCCTTAATGTCTTAGATATCTACTCGTGTAATCAAATTCATTATTAAATCTCTCATTCATTACCATATTTCCCTAGACCTCGCATGACACAGATTTCGTCCAAACTGGACTAGGCTAGGAATTTTCAAGTCACTACCAAAAAGTTTTCTGGCTCAAATTCTTTCCACATTGGCTTTTCTATAACGGCGGGAACAGGTCGTTACAATAGATACCAATTTACCCATCACTCGTCCCTGAGTGACAAACTAGGAAAAATGGGCTAAAGTAAGAGTAGAGTAGTACCTGAATCGTCGAACAACTGGGGATAGTTGTCTCGCATATCAATCTCGGTTTCTCAAGTAGCTTCCTCAACTGGAAGATGCTTCCATTGAACTTTCACGGAATTAATCTCTTTGGTCCTCAACTTTCGGACATCACGATCAAGAATTGCAATCGGCTCCTCCTCATACTGAAGGTCTTTGTCTAACAACATTGAGTCCCATTTTATGAGGTAATCCCCATCCCTATGATACTTTTTCAACATGGACACATGAAATACCGGATGAACTCCAGATAAGCTAGGTGGTAAAGCCAATCTATAAGCCACTGGCCCTACAAAGTCAGGAATCTCAAATGGACCAATGTATCGAGGACTAAGCTTGCTCTTCTTGCAAAATCTCATCACATCTTTCATTGGTGACACTTTAAGAAGATCTTTATCACCAGTCTGAAATGCCATGTCCCTTACCTTACGGTCTGCATACTTCTGCTGTCGACTATGGGTTGCTAGGAGCTTAGCTTGGATGCTTCTTACCTTATCCTGAGCATCCTTCACCAAGTGAACGCCCAAAGGTTTCACATCTCCAGCCTCAAACCAACTTATAAAGTGCCTCGAACGGGGTAATGTCAATGCTGGAGTAGTAACTGTTATTATAGGAGAACTCACACAACGGTAGGAACTTATACCAATGCCTTCCAAAGTCAATCACATATGCCCTCAACATGTCCTCTAACACTTGAATAGTCCACTCCGACTGCCCACCCGTCTAGGGATAGAAAGTTTTACTAAAAGTAAGTTGAGCGCCCAACTCATCAGGCAATTTCCCCTAATACTTGGATGTGAATTGCGTACCACAGTCTGAGATGATAGAAAGGGGCACCCCGTGCAGCCTCACTATCTCTTTCACATAAACCTTAGCCAACTGTTGAGCATTATAATCTATTTTGACTGGAATAAAATGGGTTGACTTAGTCAATCTATCAACCACTACCCAAATAGAATCAAATTTTCCCAATGTCTTGGGGAGACCAACCACAAAGTCCATGGCTATCATTTCCCACTTCCATTCCGGAATTGACATTCTCATAAGCAAACCTGCAGGTCTTTGATGCTCATACTTTACCTGTTGGCAGTTTTGGCACTTGGCCACAAACTCAGCTATGTCTTTCTTCATGCCAGGCCACCAATAAAATCGCTTTAAATCTCGGTACATCTTGGTCACACCCGAATGAATAGAATACCGAGAACCATCAGACTCTGTCAATAATTTTTGAATCGAGTCATCCACTTGAGGAACACAGATCCTTCCTTTAAAACTGAGCACACACCTCGCATCAAGAGTTGTACCTTGTGCCTTTCCAGACACTGTCTTCTTTCTAAGCTCATTCAAACTGTCATCCTTAAACTGTTTGGCCTTGATCTCCTCAAAGAATGTGGCCTTTACCTCAATGCTTGTTCACACCTCACATTTCTCTGAGGTGCCTAACTGCATGAACTTAGAATCCAAGGTTTGAATCTCCTTGGCCAAAGGTCGCTTGGATACACTCAAGCAAGCTAGACTACCCATACTCACCGCTTTTTGGCTTAGTGAATCCAGCCCTACATTAGCCTTACCCGAATGATACTAGATGGTCACATCATAATCCTTGAGTAACTTCATCCACCTTCGTTGTCTCAAATTTAGGTCATGTTTAGTGAATATATGTTGTAGGCTACGGTGGTCTGTAAATACCTCACACTTGACACCATAAAGGTAATGCCGCCAGATCTTAAGAGCAAACAGTATCGCTGCCAACTCCAAATCATGTGTTGGGTAATTCCTTTGATGCACCTTTAACTGTCGTGATGCATATGCAATAACATTCTTATCCTGCATTAACACAACAATGAAACCCGAATGTGAAGCATCACAATAAAAAATGAAATCCTTACCTTCCACCGGTAGTGCTAGAATAGGTGTTGTGGTTAAAAGAGTTTTGAGCTTTTGAAATCTCTCTTCACACTTTTCAGTCCATTCAAAAGGCACCTCCTTTTTGGTCAACCTTCTCAAGTGCTTGGCAATAAAAGCAACATTTTTCACAAATTGACGATAGTAGCTAGTGAGCCCCACAAAACTCCTAACTTCAGTCACAGAGGTAGGCCGGACCCAATTCTTAACCGCTTCAATCTTTTGGGGATCTACCATGACCCGTTCCCTTGAAACAACATGCCCCAAAAAGGCAACTGAAGTCAACCAGAACTCACGCTTGGAAAATTTGGCATATAACTTTTGTCTCCCAAGAACACCTAGAACAATACGAAGATGGTCGGCATGCTCCTCCTTACTCTTTGAATAGACCAAAATGTCATCAATGAAAATAATAACAAATGAATCCATAAATGGCTTGAACACACCATTCATCAAACTCGTGAAAGTTGCAGGTGCATTGGTCAATCCAAAAGACATCACTGAATGTCATTTTGGGTACATCCTCAAACCTAATCTTAAAATTATTGTAATGAGACCTTAGATCAATCTTAGAGAAAATTGACGCACCTTGCAACTGGTCAATAAGATCATTTATTCGAGGTAACAGATACTTATTTCGAATGGTGACCTTATTCAACTGTCGGTAGTCTATGCACATCCTAATACTACCATTTTTTTTCTTAACAAACAAGACAGGAGCACCCCACGAGGAAGCACTAGGATGAATGAAACATTTATCAAAAAGTTCCTGAATTTGAGCCTTAAGATCTCTTAACTCCGTCGGAGCCATGCGATAAGGAATGGATATGGGGGTTACCAGGTTCCAAATCAATGCAGAAATCTATATCTCTATCTGGAGGCATACTAGGAAAATTAGTTGGAAACACTTCTCTAAATTCTGACACCACAGGAATAGACTCAATAGAGGGAGACTCAACTTCAACATCCCGAATATGAGCCAACTATGTCAAACACCCCTACCCTACCAGTTTTCTAGCTCGAATGGAGGATATGATCCTAGTTGGCTTAGTCTTATACACCCCTTCCCACTCTAATTTTTCCCTCCCTGGGATCTCTAGAGTCACAGACTTAGTATTACAATTTAACACAACATAATAGGGGACAACCAAGTCATGCTTAAGATTATATCAAAATCAGTCATATCCAAAATAACCAGATTAGCCCAAGTTTGGAAACCTATAAACATAACAGAACAAGCACGATAAACATGGGTGACTATGACAGACTCTCCAACTGGGGTAGAAACATCGACGTGGGAATCAAGTACATCACAAACTGCATCAAATCCCAAGGTAAACTGAACTGACACGTATGAAAAAGTAGAACCCGGATCAAACAACACATTATCCATCCGATCATAGCAATAATAGTACATGTGATCATCAAATATCTCCGCCTAGGTCTTGCCCGAAAAGGCATAAAACTAAGCCCTGTCATCTTGACGGACAACCTCCCTGCCTGGTTGTGTTGCTTCTCTGCCTGCATTACAATTACCTCGACCTCCTCGTCCTCGCTTATTTCCTCCTCACCTTGTGAACATCCCCTACCATTATTACCGTTGCCCGTGGGTACCACTGCTCTAGTCTACTGCTGCACGGGATCCCAACATATGTGGTTGGGGACAATCTCTCCTCATATACCCAGGTTCCCCACAATTATTGCAAGTACGATCAAAAGATGGTCTGCCGCTAGCTGAAGACGCGGCCCCCTGGCTATCCTGAATAAAATTCTATTGTGGAGTTCCTGAGTAACTACTTGTAGAAGTGGGCATGGCGGACTGAATTGGTTGGGCTGCAAGCGTCGGCCTACTTGAACCTCTAGAGTAAGAACCCTGAAAGTTACTTCTGCTCTTGGGCTTTTTAGCCAAAGCGTTGGCCTTCCCATCACGTCTAACTCCCTCTACTTTCTTCACAAAGTCGATCACCTCATTAAAACTTTTCCCTGCAAAGGTCATATGAACAGACAATACCTGAAGTTTGGGGTTCCATCCCTTGACAAATAGACGAATCGTTTCCTCCTCAGTAGTTACCAATTATGTAGCATATCTAGACAAGCCATGGAACTTAGCCTCATAAGCAGTTACAGTCATACCACCCTGCTCGAAAGTCATAAACTCATCCTTCTTGCGATCTCTCAAAGTCTGGGGCACATACTTTTCCAAAAATAGAGCATGAAACTGTGTCTAAGTGAGTAGGGGTAAAGCTGACGATCTGCATTCCACATAAGCTCTCCACCACTGCTTAGCCTCACCCTGAAGCTGGAAAGTCACAAACTCTACTCCATGCTGATGGACAATACCCAACTTATGCAGCCTCTCATAACAATCCCAGATGAACTCATAGGCATCCTCACTCTCAAAATCATGGAACATAGGCGGCTTCAATTTCAGAAACTTAGTCAACATTTCATTCTCATTACCAATCATCACCAGACCCAATAGGAGACGGAAAAAGGCATCAGTGCCTACGTTTCCACCCACCTTGGGAACGGTGACAACATTAGGGGAGTTGGCGGGAGTTTGAGTTGCTTGAACTGAGGGAAGAACTCCAGGACCAACCAATCCTTTCAGAAAAGTCATAATTTGTTGAGTAACACTGGGTCTAAGGGAGGAATACATGTAGTCTCAGCATGTACCTCTTCCTCTTGTCCAATATCCTCCTCATTCTCGAATTCCACATTCTCCTCTACTCTCCCTGATGCGCAGGAGGAACCTCATTTCTGGGAGCATTCTCAATCGGAACTCTACCCCTAGTGGATGCTACACTTCCTCCACCTCTACCCCTTGCTCTTGCTCTACCCTTGCCTCGACCGCGGCCTCTTGTTGTGGACTCCTCAGCGGGCTCATTGACGGGAACTATGGGTATAACGTCGTTAAAGCGAGTGTTAACCATCTGCGGACAGAAGAGTGAAGAAGATTATATACCAATTTGGATCACCAGATTCCAATGGGAATCAAGTTATAGCACGAAAGGAGACAACAGAAAATAGAGAGATTTCCTAAAGACCTATAGCCTCTCGAAGAAAAGTACAGATGTCGTTGTACCGTTCCACAAGACTCTACTAGATTCATTTTGGTACACCGAGATCAATAAACCTAGGGCACTGATATAAACTTTGTCACGACCCAGACCGTCGTGATTGACACCCACACTAACACTCTAGTGGGAGAACCATTACTACAACTCGTCTAACAAATTTTATGAAAATTAAGGCATTTAAAGATACGGAAAAAGGTTTAAATGCAGAAATAAACTAGAGTTCCATAAACTGTAATTTTTTACAAAACGACTATCAAAACATTGCGGAAAACAACTCCTAGAACTTGAAGGTCAATGTACCAAAACCTCTAAAGTGCAACAAGTCTAAGAAAAAGGGTACAACCCCAACCAAACATAAAGAGTATCTAATAATAGTCTAAGTTCGAAGAGAATGAACTAAACAAAATGTAGGACTCCATGGCAGCCTGAAAGAACTAATTCACCCTTGAAATCTAGTCTCGATCACTAATATCCTAGTTGAGGTCTATCAGTAGCTGCCTGAAGATGCCCTGTACTCAACAAAGAACGACCAAGTGCAGCATCACTACACAACCACAGTGTACTGGTAGGATCACGCGGTTATTCCAGTAAGCGAAACATATATAAGCAGTCACAAAAAAGTAAACATGACATGTACAGAACATATATACACATTGGTTATCATTTCAGGATCAATGTACAGTTACACATTCTCAATAACAATAGATATGACAATTCAATGGTCCTCTCATGGAACTCATACCCAAACTGTTAGTGTGTCGGAACGTGACACTTGATCCAATTAGTGTGTTGAAACGTGATACCCGCTCCAATATAAGTGTCGGACCGTGACACTGATCCCAGTTAGTGTATCGAAATGTGACACCTGATCTATTCAAAACAACCACAATCACAATCACACGCATATGTACATACACATAATCATACAATCAAGTGTTGAATCATGGCATATATTTGTTCACTCATACTGATTTCATTAGGTTTGATCAACAAGGCTTCATTCACATACATACATGTATTACAATGAAGCAATTATCAACATACATCACGTAAAACATGAAATTAAACCATCACCTACCTCGAAACCAAGCTTGAATCCCTATAAGGCACTTGAATCTTCCCTTTTCGTATTTTTCCACTTGTTTGTGGTCTAAAAACAATAATTTAATGCAAGATTTAATTAATTAAGGTCTAATTACTCGGATTATAACAAACCTGATAACCCAAGACCAAACTCATGATCCTAAGGTGCATCTAGGGCTTTTTCCCAACATCAAATTCAGTCCAAAACCCTCTCCCAATAATATTTAACCAAGAATCTACGTTCTACGAATCAAAAGATGGATTACGGGAGTAAAATACTTACCTTTAGCACAAAAAGTCGTGGAAAACTGTCAAAAATCACCTGGGTCGTCTCTTAACTCTCAAGAATGAAACTTGCAGAAAAATAACTTTTTTGGGATTTTTCCCCGATTTAATTCGCGACTGAGCCGGTACGACGTACCCCATCCCTCCACAGTGGCCCCGCCCTGGCGGCAATAATCCCGCCACAGAAGCTTACATGGAGACAAAAAGTCAAAATTTGAGTTCCAAACCCCCATTTCACAACACACCTTCAACCTATGACGTTCAAAAACTACCTTTTCACGCTAAGCTCAGTTTCGGAAGTTCTACTTGCCCGAATTCGATTCCGTAAAGCCGTACGGGTTCCTTAACGTCTTAGCTATCTACTCATGTAATCAAATTCATAATTAAATCTATCATTCATATTCATATTTCCCTAGACCTCGCATGACTCAGATTTTGTCCAAATCTGGACTAGGCTAGGAATTTTCAAGTCACTACCAAAAAGTTTTTTGGTTCAAATTCTTTCACCATTGGCTTTTTTATAACGACGGAAACAGGTCGTTAAAGTAATTTAGAGGAAAAAACACAATTAGTACAAAATACTGTATTTTTACACACTTGAAAATAGTCTAGGGGTAAAAGTGAGATGTGTCCCAGGAAATTTGTTCAAAATTCAGGACTACTTATGTCTTTTTGTTGTAAACCTATTTGACTTTAGTTTTTTCATTGAAAATAAAATTAAACAAAATACAAACACCCTAACCCCTTAATAAAATAATGACATATTTTTAGACGAATAACAACTTTTATCAACTTACAAGAATAGCGAGCTACGCACAAGTCATAAATGGAATGTAAAATTGAGATTATGGTGAAAATTATTTTTTTAAGGTTAATTATTTTTGCATATATTTAGTCAAGTACAAATTTAAAATATGTTTATCTAGCATTGGTTGATCCATATATCTATTTTAATTCATGTTGATGAAATTGAATGCTAATATCTATTGCTAATAATAACAATAATAATAATAATAATTTCTTACTAAGTTTTGTAAGCTTGCCAGATTTTGGCCGGAATAATAAATTGTGTGGTTTGGTAACAACAAGGTACTTTCTTTTCCCATTCTTCCTGTCTTTCCATAAGTATAACTATTGTAGGGAATAATTCCTTGTGGATCCCTTATAGTCTTTTTTACTCTTTCTGCAAATAAAGTAGGAAGGCCATCTATAAATTTTGCCTTCCAATGCTCAAGGCCATTTTCGGGTAGTTTCACCGACTTAAATAAGTATCTTTATACCATCGGAATTCACCTAAATGTCTACACCTAATACCATTAAGTAAGGATCTAATGGTTTCATATTGATTGGTAAATCTACCACTAAATTGTTCTAAGATGGTTAGGACTAAGGTATAAACCGCGTCTTCTCTATTTTTGACTAGAGCAAAACCTAAGTTATCAACTCCTTCTGATATGGCCTTAGCATTTATAATTCTTGCTTTAGCATCAAGGGTCATGTAGTTATCCCACCAGCCTCTTAATTGACCAATAAAACCTGCTATAATCATCTTACAAATAGTCATGTCAGTGTTATTAACATTTTTGCAGATGGTAGCATACATAAGCATCCTATGTACCATAATTGTTAATTGCCAATCAGTTAATCCATCGAGATTCCATTCACAAATCTCACTTTCACTATAAGAAGTATTGGTCAGATTCCAATCTCTTTCCTCTATCAAAACATCTTGAGGAGTTGGCCTAGGATAGTAGTATGTTTGCATACTAGGCTTTCTGGCATACGTAGTATTTCCACTATTCTTTTTTGGATACCCATGAAGTTTATTAACTTCCATTTCCACTTGAGTCTTAAAATTGAAAGTGACTTCCATCTCGTCTGCAAAAAATCTTCAGCGAAACTTATTGTTTTCGCACTTGCACCAAATTCAGAAAACTTTCTATCTAAAAGGCTTTCGAGATCATGAAATCCTGAATCTCAGGAGGTCTTTGAATAGGGACATCAGGCTGTTTTGACGTACTTGATTCGCAGATATCAATTTATCATTAATTTTAGTAATCAGAGTAGTAAGATTATCTATTTTTTTATCGAGAGAACTAATATGTTCGCCAATAACTTTAACATATAAACCCAAATAATTATTTTGAGCAATAAGTCGATTAATTTCATTAATACTTACCGTTGCAACCTCATTATCAATAATTTTTTGGAAAGTAGTAAAAGTGATACCTGTATTATTAGGTAAGATAAACGGCGCTTGCGGAGGATAAATAGAATTGATTATTTTACCTGATTCATCTTTGTATGATCGTTCAAGAACGTTGATGAATAAAGGTACATAAGTGGTTATAAACCAAGGTACAAAGAACATAATATGATTATGTAAAGCACAGGTTTCATAAAATTCTTGAGAAATATTATTTAAATCTTCTTCGCTATAAGTGTCGAAAAACTAAGTTTTAAACCGGTTCCATTTTTCATTTAAAAAATTATTTTGAATATATTTTCTTGCCAGTGAACCTGGACTAAAATCTTTTTGATGTTCATTCATCATTAAGTATTATTGAGGTTAAAATCCATTTCGGATGCAGAAGGAATATCCTTATCAGAAATATCAGATGATTTATCATTTGTTTGAACAAAGTTTAACTGAGGATCAATTTTATTTTTTTATTTTTCTGTAGATATAACTGTAGATAAAGTATGCAGTGAAGCAGCGTGATTTCTAGCTGGACCATAATAAGGATCTATTGGAGAAATATGCTGAATAGCCAATCTTCTATCAGAAGTAAATGAATGTCTATTATAAGGAACACTTTTGTCATCAAATTGCATACAAATTTTTCCATCGGAATTTTGACTAATATGAGAATATTCAGAGTTAGTGACAACATCAGTCAATTGTTCAGGGGTATAACAGAATCTAGAATCCAAGTAGTAGGAAAATTAATTTCTTCCCATTTTATAGGTCTTCTAGTAATAACCTTAGACCTGGCGAAATTAGTTTCTACCAAAATAGTTTGATTAGATGTATCATATAACTTACATCTGGGATTCAAAGTAGCAAGTAATTTAAAATAGATTCTATAAGACAAACAGATCAATTCAGATCCAGGTGCATAGTTATAACCATGAGTTTTAACGTTCAAAGTTAAAGCATCTAAAATATTAGAATCAGTCAAAG
>JAJOOS010002898.1:0-51889 GCA_029582725.1 Solanum chiquidenum | reverse complement strand
GGGCACGGAGTTTAATAAATAGATAAAGACTTTGAAATGTTTACCAAATTGCCCTTCAAAAAAATAGACTTATTTTTCTCTCTCCTAATAAATGTATTGGAGTACTCTTTTCAAGATTAAGTGGGACCAACAAGGGTAAAAAATGAATTGTACCTTTAAATACTTACCAAATAAGGAAATGTGACATTCTTTTTGGGACTGACCAAAAAGGAAATGTTGCCACATAAAATGGGACGGAGGGAGTATTATTTATATTTTTAGTAAATAGTCATAATTTTGACGCCAATAGTTTTTGCCCTTTTTGTCCTTAAATCACTACATCAATCTGTTCAATTCAACACAGCTCCTATTCATATTCTTCTCCTAATCGTCTCGAAAGAGTGAAATTTATTCAGAGATGGCTTCGTCTGCTTTAATTAGTGATACTGAGTCCTGGAAGGATTTGCGAGTAAGCAATTTCACAATTTTATGAATATGAATTACTCTTATATATGTTGTAATTAATGTGAAATTTCTCTTGTATCGCAGGCACATGTTGAAGAAATTAACAAAACTCATTTGCGTGATTTGATGAATAACACTAATCGATGCCAATCAATGATGGTGTATGATACTTATTTGCTTTAATTCCTAGATTTTTCGAAACATTTTGATGATTTTATACCTAATCAATGTGTAGGGAGTTTGATGGGATTCTGATCGATTACTCGAGACAAAGAGCCACCCTTGATACATTGAATAAGCTCTTCAGTTTAGCTGAGGTTTGTTTGTTTCCTTATATGAATCACTTTCAGCTCATTCAGAAAGTTAACCTCGCATTCTGATGCAGGCAGCACGTGTTAAGGAGAAGATTATTCGGATGTTCAATGGAGAGCATGTAAGCCTAGTGCAATCATATTTATATTGAAGAATAGTTTATGATAGTTTCAGTAGGATAAGATAACTTTCTTCTTCAATACACTGGATTAAACTCGAATTTGTGAATGCAGTATGCTTATTTTTTCTTGTTGCCAAATGGAATCATCAACATCTTAAATGTTAATTGAGGAACTAGAATAATTTGTCAACATATTAGATATAATTGAGGAACTAGGATATCTTCTAACTCACAAAGGCTTTTTTTTTGGTCAGTACGTTTGGTCCTACGAGAAGCCAAACTTTTCATCAGAAAAAATCATTAAGCACTTTGTATTAGTATTATAAATTTGCATTTCCTCTATGTTACTAAACTGTATAAAGGATTTACTACTTGTCTCCTGTCTACAAAGTACAAACAGTTTTTCTCCTTCAAATAATAGGAATTTGTTAATTCAAATATTGACCATCAATATCAGTGTGCTCTAATGACTAGGGGACACTGACAAAGGATCGTTAGTTAATCTGATATTAGCAACTCGAATCTCACATAACAATGGAGAAGTTACTACTTCTTACAGTATTTAGATTTTTTTTTAGTTATTATGTTTATCCTGTCAACTAGTGAGTGGTTTGCCATCATTATTATTTAATCTTTCTTGTAGATAAACAGCACAGAAAACAGATCCGTTCTTCATGTTGCACTGCGTGCTCCAAGGGATGCAGTCATAAATAGTGACGGGAAGAATGTTGTCCCTGAGGTTTGGCACGTACTTGATAAGATCCGAGACTTCTCTGAGAGGGTTCGCAGTGGTGCCTGGGTAATATCGATCATCAAAGAGATATTCATTTAAGCAATACTGCTAAGTCTCTAATCAAGAGGCAATTCTTGATAGGTTGGAGCCACAGGAAAAACACTGAAAGATGTTGTAGCTGTTGGTATAGGTGGCAGTTTCCTAGGCCCTTTGTTCGTACACACAGCACTTCAAACAGGTACGTATATGACCCTCTCATCCAAACAAAAGCTATTCATTTGTTTTGCTTTCTTTGCTGTCTAGTTTTTAACTAGCCAAATGTTGAAATTTTAAACCTGGCATATTACAGAAGCGGAGGCTAGTGAGTGTGCGAGAGGGCGCCAGTTGCGATTGTAAGTGTGAAGGAATTATTTAAACCAATTCTGTGTTTGAGCAAGTAGTTTTGTTCTAAACTCATTTGGCTGATAGTAACCTTTTCACTGCCCTGCATCTATTGCCATACATGTTGTGTCCCGCTTTAAAAAGTCCAATATTTCTAGTTTAGAGCAAAGAAAATGCTCTCATTCTGAATTGTTAGAAAAATTACATTTACATTTCTTTGTGGTTGCAGTCTCGCAAATGTTGATCCCATTGATGTAGCCCGAAATATAACAGGCTTGAATCCTGAAACAACTCTAGGTGAATGAATATCTATTGATGTTATTTTCCTACAAACAGAGAAATGTAAATATATCAGACTTATCCTTGATAATTTCTTCTTGTCTTGCTTGAAGTTGTGGTGGTCTCGAAGACTTTTACTACTGCCGAGACAATGCTAAATGCCCGTACAATGAGGGAATGGATCTCCTCTGCATTAGGGCAAGTGTGACGGTGTTTATTTTCCTACAAATAGAGAAATTTATTAATATTTAATGTTATACTTTTGGACAATTGATTTTTATTCTGTGCCTCATTAATGGGAAGTATTGACAGTACAACTGATGGGACCTTAGTGTGTAGCTCTGTCTGAAACTGACTATCTAGCCTGAGGTGGTTACCTTGGATCAATTGTGCATGAAGTTAGATTAACCTGCTTTACTGCCCTGGTTCTAACAAAACCCACAGTACCCACCTGGTTAAAGAGAATGTAGGTCTTGCCGCTTCCATCTGGAATGATATTAAGAGAAATTCAGTTTTGGCATGTTGCTTTCTACCACATCGTTTCAAACTAAGTTTTACCATAACATTTGTCAAGGTGATATCAAGCTACGCAAAGAGAAACCCAGGTTCATCAGTTATGGTGCACACATTAATTTAACCTTTTTCTAGAAGGCACATTAATTTAACCTTTTAGTGACATATATATCTTTAGTCCATTCTTTGTTGACTTTTCCGTTGCTGGACAAATCTTAATTTGGTATTGGCGGGAGATTTTAATGTGGTTAGATACCCATTAAAGAGGAAAATAGGACCTGCAGCAGAAGCACTGAATTTGTTGAATTCATTGATGATATGAAACTAGAGGAAACAACTCGGGCAGGGGAGATAGTTCACATTCTTGAATGTGGAAACCAATACAAGCAAGATACACTTATTCTCCTGTGTTACCAAAATAGTGCTTCTTGGTTGCTTTCTTCCTTGAAATATCTTAAAACCTGTCAAATATTCATGCATAAAATTATACAAACAGCTAATTCAGCTGACAAGAAACTATTTTGGATAGTTTGTTGACCAGTCCAATTCCTAGAAATTAGGTTAAACCTGTGGATGGTAGTTCAACTTTACATCAATCAGTATATATTGAAAGGATCACTTAGTATTGTTTGGTATACTGGTCGCTTGTGCAGCTATTGAAGTGTATTGACCAGTGCTTATTTATTTATGATGTTAGATCGGTGCTTATTTCTTTATGATGTTTAGTGTCGGTTTTGTTGTCACAAATCTTTGTTTGACTCGAACCTCCCTTTTCTGGGGATTCTTACTTTTTTAGACCTCAGGCAGTTGCAAAGCATATGGTTGCAGTTAGTACCAATCTTAAGGTGAGTCATCTCCTTTGCTCATCTTTTTGTGTGTCATTTGAACCACTTCTTGCAGTAAAATCATACTTATTCAAATTATTTCTAGCAAACATGTTTTTGTTCTTTCGCCTTTGTGGGATATTGTATCTTTGAGTTTAGCTTGATTTTGATCGTGTATCTTTGTTTAAGACAAAGGATCACAAGATTTCTGACTTGCAGCTTGCAAAACCTTTGACATGACATAGGTTTAAGATGTTAACTTGACATATATATTATATTAGTAGTAGTAGAAGGAAAATTTTATGGGGTGATAAAAAAGTTAGCTTGATAGAGAAAATATCACATCACATCCCATCAACTTCAAAAATTTGATATTCTAATGATTTTGAATTCTTGATAGTTCTGAAAGTTTTGTAGAAGTGGAATTCTATTAAACAAATA
Source organism: Solanum chiquidenum (assembly GCA_029582725.1). NCBI lineage: Eukaryota > Viridiplantae > Streptophyta > Magnoliopsida > Solanales > Solanaceae > Solanum > Solanum chiquidenum. The sequence goes on along the minus strand of JAJOOS010002898.1, from coordinate 47,841 downwards.
TTAACTTTCCAAGAGTCCCATCAATTGGAGGGGGTATCAGAGTACATCCAATTTTCCTCTAGATAAATCATGATGAAGTACTGGGGAACAGCTTAGTTGTAGCTAAATGGTCTATTTTTATCCCGAAATGTAAATGGATCCTGTTTCATCTCTAGGTCAACAGTAATGACTATTAGAATTATAGAGTCCTAAAAGGTTTTCCCCTAATCAGTGCATTTTGTAGAATGTCTTTTTTTTTTGTTCGGTTGCATTTTGTAGGAAGTATAGTGCATCTTCTTCTAGTTTGTCTTACAATTTCCCTCATCTAGTGAGTAATTGTTAATCTATTGTTCCTCCTACAAATTTAAACAATATGCTCCTTCCTGGATGTTGGGGTTTTGTATCCGGGGAGGACAGTGCAATTTTATTTAGGTGGTGCTTTGGCTAGTATGATCATATGCATATTCAAGTGTTACTATTATACCTGGATTGTGTATACAACACATCCCTTTTACCGTTTTTATTTTTAATTTTCCATGTCATCTGTTATAAGCAGAAAGACTGGGCAACTTTATTCTGTTGAATTCATCTGTTGTATGGATTGAAGAGTACATTTTTTGTTGTTTATAATAAAGGATATTAGAGATTTCTGGTTTTACTAGATCTTAAATTTCATCACTGAAGATACATTATTTATTAGACCACTATATTCTTTACTAAATGTATCAATTTGTAACAGCTTGTAGAACAATTTGGCATCGATCCAAATAATGCATTCGCTTTCTGGGACTGGGTAGGAGGTCGATATAGTGGTAAGTCTTTTTAAGAGTATCTCGGCAGATGCACACAGATTTTGCTATCAAATTTTGTTTATCTAAATATATATTAAAGGATTACTTAACTAAAAAAAAAGAAAATTTATCAAATATATTTATTGTAATCCCTTTTATGCAGTCTGCAGCGCAGTTGGAGTATTGCCTCTTTCTCTGCAATATGGATTTTCCATTGTTGAGAAGTAAGTAATTTGCCGCTACCTTTGCACATTGATCCTTCATGTTATTTTAATATCTCATGCACCCTAGACATTGACCGTACACGTCTAAACGTTATAGGTTTTTTAATTGTGTACTTTTCTCATGATCTATTGACAGGTCAAGTATAAACCATAACTGCTGATTAGTTCTATCCATAAGATCTGGTCTTTTTTATTTCATAATCATTACCTCAAGTTTATGGTGAAAAGCTAGACTGGAAACAAATTGCCACCTTTTGCCCCTTAGTGATGGCAGGCTGTACTTCTTCTATTGCATAGTTTGGTGTCTCCATCTCTTAGCTTAATTATTAGGATGTTGGTTGCCAACTTTATTGGTTTGGCGGATTAACTTTCTACATCAAGAGAACTCTATATATCTGAAGCCCCCAGGGTTGTCTTCCGAAGAATTGGTTGTCATAGGGTAGCAGCTTCCGTAATTGTTATGTTGCATGTTATAGGTGTTTCGTTTTGCTACCTTTTTTCTTTTGCTTCTGTTTGTACTGCTTTAATAATTTTTTCTGACATGTTCTCTACGTGTTAAGATTTCTGAAGGGAGCTTCGAGTGTTGATCAGCATTTCCTCTCAGCACCATTTGAGAAAAATATACCTGTATGTCCCAGTTCATAGAAACTTATGTTTATGTTCTCTCTTATACTTAATTGTTCTGTTCTCTTATGCATAGTGCTGTAATATTTCTGTAATGTTCACTTGGTATACCCTGTGATGTAATTACATCGGTGAGCGGCGCGTTCCGCCTTAGAGAGTTCAGAAGTCCAAACTGAGAGGCTAAGTGAAAAAACACACTTCACAAACAATAAATACTTTGTCAGATTGTTTGATGCAAATGTACGTGTGTGCTTATACTGATGTATAGCATGTCTCCTTGTGTTTCCTCCATATCTTAGACTGGTAGCTTCATTCTACTCCTAGCCAATGAGGTGCTATGTTGATTAAGTTTGCATCTCTACCCAGATATTGAGCCAAGCCTGTACCCTTGATTCGTTGTCGGATACAATTTTCCCAGAGCAATCAAACGGTTTGTAGCTTTAATTGCATGATCAGCTGTTATGACGATTGGGACGGTTCAGTGTCTTCTAGCCTGGTCCCGTCTGGCATGTTTGCATTCTGATTATTCTTACCAAGCTAGTGAATCTTAAGTTTTCCCTTCTGTGGTTAGGCCTCTTTCTCTGTTACACATTTTATATATACACTTTGTTGCCTCTTTATTTCTCTGCAATAAATTGTATTTAGGTTTATTTTTCTATTTTTCCCTCATTCTCTTCATACATCGAACTCTTGCAGATTCTTTTGCAATTACTTGCACCTTCGGTTATTGGATTATTTTGCCAATATAACAAATTCTACACCTCAATCCCAAGCATTATCTGCTAATAGCAACTTTATATTCTGCTTTTCTAGTCAGATGCTTGATTTGTTTATATCACATCACTAAACTCAATTGCTTGATTCTTAATATCACATCGTTGTTTCAGGTGCTTTTAGGCTTGCTGAGTGTGTGGAATGTTTCATTCCTTGGATATCCAGCAAGAGTGAGTATATTATCATTCTGCTTCCCTCCGGGGTATCTGGTTGACTCATCATTACCATACTACTAAACATTTGATATTTCAGGCAATATTACCCTATTCTCAAGCACTGGAGAAGTTGGCACCTCATATTCAACAGGCATGTTACTCTTAACTTTCTTGCTTGTATGTTATTCTAGATGCCATACTTATGTCCTTTACAAAAAATTGATTGAATTCAGGTCAGTATGGAGAGTAATGGGAAAGGGGTGTCTATTGATGGTGTCCCTCTTCCTTACCAGACTGGTGAAATTGACTTTGGTGAACCAGGGACGAATGGCCAACACAGCTTTTACCAATTAATTCACCAGGTAGCATAAATTTCCAGTTCCAACACTTCATGTTTTTTTCCTGAAATTATACCCATTCTGTACTTGATTTAGGCAGGTTACATGTGTCAACTTCTTCTTGTTCAAGATTGTATTAACACTTACAGTTTGTTGACTACATTTTTATCTTAATATGCCGTTCAACTTAATAAAAATGTAATTGTAGAAGCTTTATGTTGTTATTTTGTTGTTGTAGGTGTAGGGATTATGTCATTAAAATATCTCGTGCGAAAAGCGGCTGTAAGAAAAGCGCATTGCTCTTTTGCTTGTCTTCGAGCATATTAATGATATAATCTGAAGAAGACCTACAAGGTTATTAGAAAATGCCATTTGCCTTCCTGTCCCACAAACTATAGTTTCGACATGCTATGTAATATATCACGTGAATTAATTTAGGAAATTTGTGAGTCTTGTTGTTATTAGGTGGTGCTTTGGTTCTTCATTTAATTTTTTTTTGGGATGTGGCTGTGGAAGGATGTCAATTTGGAGGTTCTAGGGTTGGTCGGTCATGACGGTCCAAAACTCTTACTTACATCTCCATCTCTGCAAGAAGAGTAACCACCTCCCCCTCAAACAACCACCCCAAAAGACAAGCTGAAAGAAGAAAGGGGTTCCAGGGGTGTTATTTGAGTGGAATTAGTTATTTGTTTTCTATTTGATGATGTTACCTCGTTTTATCAGTCTCCTTAACTTTATATATTTCAGCTTTATACTCCTTTAAGATATCATAAAAGGTACAGATCGAATGTTGCTTGGAATGCCATGCTTTTTTCTTGAATTATTTTTTGTTCTGATTGTTATTAGTAAAACAAGTGCTCATGTATCTACTCTTGGTATGTTTAGTTTTTTACAAAATCTCGCTTGAATATTGAACACCATCTTCCTGGAATTTTCAGGGTCGTGTTATTCCTTGTGATTTTATTGGTGTTGTTAAGAGTCAGCAACCTATTTACCTGAAAGGTATCAATTCCTTTTACTTTTATATTCTTGTTCTTCTTTTCCGTGTGGTCTGATGAGCGATATATAAAAGGTAATCCTTGTGGTTGTGAAAGATAGTATAGAAAAGTTTATCATTTCCACAAGGATTGGTACAAATAACTATTCTTGTAGCTGAGGTGGTTATAAACCACGAGCATTGCAATGGAAATTAAACAAGTTAAAGACTCATGAGATATTCGTGAAACGGGCAGTGGATGATAATTTACAATGAGACGGCAATCAACGAGATAGGTTAATCTCTAAGGATATACTCTTATTCAAGGTTCGCTTCTTGGTATTATTGAATCTTGCGAATTCAATAATTAATTAGATCATCCGATGCTTACAGAGATTCTTCTTTAGAATTAACTTAGTTTTCATTAGATAAAATAATGAAACCATAACAAACTTGTGCAAGGTGATGAGATTTGTTCAAGGAAAACTTCATGCAGATGTTTTCTAACTTCAGTTCAGATTAATTATTTATAAGTACTTCCAATTACTTAGAAGAATTACTAAATATGAACCGAACCATATGATGTGAAGATGTCACACCCCAAACCCGGGGAGGCGCGATAGGCTGGCTCACTTGACTGAGCGAACCGACTGAAACCACACAACTTCAAGACTCAAAACCACAGGAAATCTGGGCCGACAAGGCTGTCATACCCAACACTGGCTACAACTGTCGAACATCTTCATACATCACTCCCTTGATACAATATGGGTGACATTAAGCATATCCGTCTATGTCCTATGAGAAAATTACTCTGTAGAAAAGAAGTACATTGCAAATAAGAATAAAAACCTAGAAAACATTACAACCAACTTCTCAATACAAACTATTGCATTTAATTGATCATTGATGGGAACTCTTCGAATCCTCGTGTCTCCAAGCGAGGAGCCTTCCTCTACATTTTCGTAGGTCAAAAGTCCTTCCAAGTGGTGCTTTCCATGTATTTATACCGTGTAGAAATGACCTTGTACAAAAATACCCTTAATGAACCAAAGCAGGATCGCACATGCCCAAAATTAGCCTAGCACGCCGTGCTAAGAGTAAAATCCCGAGACTCTGATTTCAACAACAGATAGCCCAAATTGACCTTGCACAGCGTGCCACACGACGCTTGGCATGCGGTGCCAAGAGGGATTTCCTAAGACCATAATTTCTGCAGTTCTGATCCAAAATTGCCCTGGCACCTCGTGCCATACGGTGCTAGGGTAATTTTGGGTCTTTTATTTTTTCTTGTCAATTTTTCTCATGCACACTTAGTTCTCGACCCATGAGCTTGACTTTGGTTAATTTCCTTGAACTTCTATTCAGACTTGGAAGCTACATTTCATCTGTTTTCGCTCCAAATTAGTTCTACTGGAGAACAAGCCCTACACAGTGAAACACACATATTAATTATGTAATGCTCAGATTCTAGCTCAAACACAATTAAAGTATTCAATTATTAGGCGAAAGGTAGCTAACAAGCTACTTTTCTAGCCTAATTTCATTGTCTCTCATTCCCATTTTACAGAGGAAGACAAAATAAAACATATTGACACCTAGGTACAGTCTGCTGCTTATTCCATTTGCTTCCCCTTATCTAATTTTGGGCAACTCATTTTCAGATGAAGTGGTGAATAACCATGATGAGCTCATGTCAAACTTCTTTGCGCAGCCAGATGCCCTTGCTTATGGGAAGGCGAGACACTTTTTCTATTTTTTACAATATACCCACTGGCCACCACATACCTGTATAGTTAAAATTAGGAAATATATCTCATTCCATTGATTATCAGTATCAACTTTCTCCGCAGACACCAGAGCAGTTGCAAAAGGAGAATATTCCTGAGCATCTTGTTTCTCATAAGGTATTTCGTACATTCCTTATTTGATGATATTGTGCTATACTTAGAGGTCTATTCTTAAACTCCTCCAATATCTTGCAGACATTTTCTGGAAATCGACCTTCTCTAAGTATACTACTTCCATCATTGAATGCTTACAACATCGGACAGGTATGAGATATTAGACATTAAAGTATTTTACAAGTGTTTCTGAGTTTTGAGTGACATAGTATGTCCTATGAGTTGAGTTTGTTCAATTGTACAAGTGACCGTGTGAAACTTAGTGCTACCTTTCTTGAACTGCATCAATGATTTTCATATGAATTTTGTTTGTCACTAATGCAAGCTTCGTGCAATGGGCTGCCCATTTATTAATTTTTGAGTAGTAGAGCTTAGGGGAAAGCGTGAGAAGGAATAGCTTACTGCATTTGAAAGAGACAATGAGGTGATTCCTTTGAGGTCAATTGATATTACATTTTGCCAAATAAATTTCTTCAATGAAATTACCATATAAAATTAATTAACTGAAAAACTAATAACTTGCTACTTACAATGCCCAATTGAATCTTGTACTCAGTGATCTTAATCCCTTTAAAAGTTCCATGTGAAGCTAGTGTATGTACATTCCTCCAATCTCTTCTTTTGCTTCTTTACAGTCAATAAATGACTTGATAGTACATGTCCCTTAGCTGGTATAAAGTCCCACGTTAGGACACAAGCCTTTCTAATTTGCTCCTATAGAAATAGATATAAATAAAGATGCAGAGGGAGAGATAGCTTGTTGCAAGTCAAAGTCAGAGCCACATTTCTGTTAGAAAACTAACTCACGATCTCCGATACTGGAATTATGCATCTCCTTTATCCCGAGATCTCTGCCTTAGTTCTTTGCAGTTGGAGAAGAGGCTAAAAGGGTGGAATAGGTTTACTAGTACTAACCAAATTAGCCTGTGAGAGAAGAGCTATATTTTAGACCACCTTTAATTATAATTTGACAGTTGATGAACTTGACAGTGTTTGCAAGTAGTAGTATTGCCTGTAGGATGGTGAGAGAATGCTCATTATATTTTCTCAGACATTTCTTTGTCATGCTTGATTAAAGGAGATTCCTGTTTGATTATGGTGTTTTCTCAAGATAATATCTTTCATCTTGACCTTTGTCTTCATTTCTGTGGCATGCTGCAAGTAGCGACAATTATCCTCGTGTAAAGACTCATGCCTCTTCTTGTGATCCCTAATCTCATCTTAACGCTATCATCTTCCCTTTCTTTCAGTTACTGGCCATCTACGAGCACAGAGTTGCAGTCCAAGGCTTTGTATGGTGTATCAATTCTTTTGATCAGTGGGGTGTGGAGCTAGGAAAGGTACTTCTAAGAGAATGCTTTATAATTGAGTAATTGAACATTCTATGATACTAATACAATACTGAGTTACCTTGTTTATTAATGTCCTCTGCAGTCTCTAGCGACTCAAGTTAGAAAGCAACTTCATGCATCTCGTAAGAAAGGAGAATCAGTTGAAGGTTTCAATTTCAGCACCAAAACGTTGATAACAAGATATCTCGAGGTATGACATGATTTCGTTTGACCAAAAGTGGAAAAACTTGAGTTCTCAAATCCTGGGTAACAAGGTTGCTTATGGTTTCCCAGCAAATTACCCAGATTGTTGCATGGAAGTTCTTCTTTCACTTTTGGAAATATGCTACTTTAGAAAATGAGATTTGACATTTCCAAGCTTATCTGGAAAGGAAAAGAAAAGAAAAGAAAAGTTAAAACTTTTTTATTTTTGAAGTTAAACAGGCAACATTCAGACATGTTAACGTGTTTCAGTTCTTAGGCAACACGAAACAATTTTCATCCAAAGAATCTTCAGATTGAAGTAATTTAATTCCTTCATGGGACACTGCATTGATTTCCCATTAAAACTTCCTCTGGCCTCTTTTGGTCAACTCTTTTATGCTTAAGGTCAATTTTTAAGGTATCTTTTTCTGGACATTAATTCCAAGAAGATTATTTCTATGTATTCTAGACTGCTTTCATGGGCATTGACCCCTGATTAATTGTGAGTTTGTACAACATAACTCTCTCTATTTTCCCTGACTTCTGGTGCCATGGGGTAAGTGTAAGAGTTCCATGTAAGTTAGCAACAATATGGTGGTGCTTCTGGTGCCATGGGGCAAGTGCAAGAGTTCCATATAAGTTAGCAACAATATGGTGGTACAAGCATATTGGATAGTGGTTCACACTTGCACGACTTAGTCTCAGAATACAAGTCCGCTATTCTTAGAGGTCGCTTGGTATGGACCAAGGATGTCCCCCTGGGATCATAATTCCACATCACATATGGGATAGATTTATATCGTATCAGCCAAGAACACTGACCAAACACGGGATAAATGTAATTCTAAATTTTATATTGGGACTAGGACCAAAAGACCCATTAGTGCCCAAGCCTTGACAACCCACCAGAGGGTTCATTGCGTTTTTATGATAAGTAGTTTATTTCACAATTTTGATGTGCTATTGCGTCCTTAACACTTGGAGACTATATTCATTGGTGGTTCACTGGGGTTCTTTTTTTTTGGCAGGCAAGTGCTGATGTTCCTTCTGATCCTTCAACTCTTCTACCAAATATATGAGGAATGTTAAGAATGGGGTTTGATGACCACGGTTTAACGGAGGCCTCAACTTCACTACCAAGCAAAATGAACAAATTTTAATCAATCAGTTTTGAAGTTTACATAAAAGTTTTGGTGTTGTATGGTCACTCATCTTGGCAAACATATCGCTGCAGTTGTATCAATAAAATTCAAAGCATTTATTTGTGGTTTCATTTGTAAAAATACTGGTCTTTTAACTTGCAAGTCGGTGTCTGTTTGTGAAAGTGAACAAAGTATTAACCTGATTGTGAAAAGCGAAAGTGAATTTCAAGTCTTTTTTTGAATCTTCAACTTTCCATCGCAAATGTTAGAACTTTTACTTCTTTTCCAAAAAACACAATTCAAATGCTAGCTCTCCACCAGCATGGAACTTAGAATGCCAAATTGAATAACTTATAAAACCTCAAACACAAGGACACGGAACGAGGGGAGTGAAGAAATATTCATTAGAACTGAAACCTGAAGGACATCAATGGCTTAGAAAAGGTGTAAGGCAAATAAATTTGTACTGGAAAACCTCTACAGAAGAAAAGAAAAGAAAAGCAGGATCCCAGGTACAATATTGAAGTTAAACAGACTACTTAAAGGAGTATCAACAGCCAAAAATGAGAGCTGGAATCACTTGGAGTTCACCGTTGCTTCTGTATCCTCTTGTCTCTAATGGGCAATTCAACAGGTTTCTGTGCCTCATGAGGATGTTCAGGACCTTTATACACCTTAAGATGTGTAAATAGTTGTCTACCAAGCTGCATAAACAGAAAATTGAATCATTTTAGAATGTGGAGTGGAGTATATAAAATGCAGAAATCTATCTTTTTTCAAGGCAAAGCAAGTGCAATCACCATGATCCAATAAATGACCTTGTCAATTTCTACCAGAAACATGAGAAGACACTGTTGCATAATTTGATTTAGAAGTGTATACAATAGCCATACAGATTAGGGAAAGGCATTTGTTAACCCATTCGAAGAAGTAATACATACTCTTTTATGCACAGGCGTATCTAGGATGTATGTGTAGAGATAAATACTACACAGAGAGAGAGAGAGAGACACACAAGTACTCCATTGTAAGTTCCATGGAGTTATTAATGGAGGTTATTATATGCAAATTGCCAAACATATATGGAATGAAACAACAGAAATATAATAGTAAAGCATGCATACTGACCCTCCCTTTGGGAAGCATGCCACGGACAGCATGCTCAATGATTCTTTCAGGAATTCTCTGTTGCAGTTGATCAAAAGTCTCTACTGTCATCCCACCTGGTCTGCCAGAGTGCCTCCTATAAAGTTTTTGGCTCCTCTTCTTCCCGGATACAGCAACCTTCTCAGCATTAATCTTTTGGTGTTCAAGTAAAAACAGAATAGCTCAGATTATTAGCAAATAAAATAGAGTATGGAACCTATAATTGAAGACACATGGTTAGAGAAAAACCACTATGACAAATGCGCCCATGTCAACACTTGGAGTGTATGTGGCCAGATTCTTCCCTCTCATATGTATGGCTATAGTTGATGCCATTCTTCCAAGAATTTTGTCACTGGCATCAATGATATACCAAGGTTTGTCGGTGTTCACATGGTCAGCAGCCTTGGGATACCATGTCTCGTTCCAAATGTCCTAGACGAAGAAACAAGAATTCAGTTATTTCTCCATTCAATCAAGACCCCCTTAAATTCGAGAATAAAAAGAAGTTTACAGGGCCATCGATTTCAGATTCTTCGAACATCCATCGCTGGTCAAGAGGAATATACGCAGCTGCTTTGTCTTGGTAGCCAATTCGACTTGTTCGATTGTTCCTGGAAAGGGGTAGGGACGACGGCGCTGCCATGGACAAACCCAGAAATGGGGTTTTGTTAGACAAGGATTTTGGTGAAGGACAAGTCAACATTAATGAACAACAGTAGTGAACAGCCATTCTTCTTAGCTCTCTCTTCTTCTCTCTATTAAGCTATATCTATCTATCTAAGTAGATAAGGGGAACAAACTCCAATATCTATTTATATACAAATAAATAATAAAAGTATATTTAAATGCAGATAATACAACAATATTAATAATTTTTCACTGAATGAGTTCCGATGAACCCCCTCGGCCCATCCTATCCGCCCATATGGATCCCTTAATTCCCTATGGAGGGTTCCATAAAGGTTTCGCAAAAAATTCATCCAAAAGCCATAGCATCAAAATATTCATGGACACACGAAAAAATTAAGAAAATCGCGTAATTCCTGTAAATTGTGATTTGACATATGCAAATGTAAGAGTTAAAGATTAGGAGTTCATTTACAACCTGCAACCAACACTATAGATCCATCCTCAGTAGCATAGTCATTCAAACTTTAATTCCACCACATATTATTGGAGTAAATGATTTAAAACATTATAGAGGGGCATATAATTTCAAGCAAACTTGTCAGTAAGCTAAGTCTTCGAATAGCAATGTCAAAACAACGTGTGATTCTGATAAAAACTCTACAAATCCAGACTATTACACTCCCCACTAATAAATAATAGAGATGATACTTGCAAAAAGTGCTACATTTAAAATTCGAAACTACAATAAACTATGAAGTGTATACAAAAGCATACAACAAGTCCTTGAAGCCTGGTTTGTCTTAGCATCATCTTAATGTAAATGACTCCTTGTTTTTTGTGATACTTATTCACTGAGTAGCTCTGTTGAGAGAGAATCTTAAGAGGTGTTGCAAAAATGTTGACAATTTAAAACATGTATCAAAGAATATTTTAGGTTATTGATGCAATAATTAATTTGCAAGTACAATTATTAATAATCATTTGCATTGGGAAGAAAATAAGTATAATTTTTTTCACGTTAAATAGCGGCCGAATATGATTTGTCGCTTGTCACTATTTTTTCTATAGTGACACTATATATAATATTAAAACAAAAAATTACCTAAATACCTTGTGTGACAATTATTCTATACAAATAAAAATATAATAAGATAAAAAAGTAAAATAAATTAAGGAGTTGACCGAATAGATCTCGAAAAAGCACCCATGATCAATTTTTTTTTGCGTCAAACGGATATCCGAGGCAAAAGTTATGATCATTTGAAGTTTCACCAAATTAGAGATTGAAACTTGAAAACGTAGTTGTAAATTGGTGAAACTTCAAACGGTCATAACTTTGGCCTCGGATGTCCTTTTCAGGAGATTTTTATTTTGAATTTGGTTTACCTGCCTTGAGGCTTGTTTGAACTTGAAAATGAGCCGTTTTGGCCGTCAGGGCAAACTGGCTCCATAGCTAAGGTGTTAACGGACATCCATAATTTTTTTTGGCAAAAATGACGTCGAAATTCCAGATCACCAAAAATTCATTGACTATAGCACACAAAAATAGGCAGAATGAGGGGTTTACCTGCTCCGGGGTTCGTTTGACCTTGAAACTGGGTTGTTTTGGTCGTCAGGGCCAACTGGCTCCATATCTAAGGTCTTAACGGACGTCCATGAAATATTTCGGCAAAAATGACGTCGGAATTCTGGATCACCAAAAAGGATGATGAACTATAGCACACGAAAATTGCCAAAAATGACGTCGGAATCCAAATCACCAAAAATCCATTGACTAGCACACGAAAATCAGCAAAATGTGGGGTTTACCTGCTCCGAGGCTCGTTTGATCTCGAAAATGAGCCGGTTTGGCTGTTAGGGCCAACTGGCTCCATAACTATGGACTTAACGGACGTCTATGAAAAATTTCGGCAAAAATGACGCTGGAATTCTAGACCACCAAAAATCAGTGAACTATAGCACACGAAAATTAGCAAAATGGGAGGTTTACCTGCTTTGGGGCTAGTTTGACCTTGAAAATGAGCCTTTTTAGCCGTCAGGGCCAACTGGCTCCATAGCTAAGGTCTTAACATATGTCTATGAAAAATTTCAGCAAAAATGACGTCAGAATTCCAGATCACCAAACATGATGGTGAACTATAGCACACGAAAATTGGCAAAATGAGGGGTTTACCTGCTCCGGGGATCGTTTGACACTGAAAATGGACCGTTTTGGCTGTCAGGGCCAACTGGCTCCATATCTAAGGTCTTAATGAACGCCCATGAAAAATTTCGGCAAAAATGAGGTCGGAATTCCGAATCACCAAAAATTGGTGAACTATAGCACACGAAAATTGGCAAAATAGGGGGTTTACCTGCTTCGGGGATTGTTTGACCTTGAAAATGGGTTGTTTTGGCCGTCAGGGCCAACTGACTCTATAACTAATGTCTTAACGAACGTCCATGAATTTTTTTGGTAAAAATGACATTGGAATTCGCACACGAAAATCGACAAAATGGGGGTTTACCTGCTCCGAGGCTCGTTTGACCTTGAAAATGGGCCGTTTTGGCCGTCAGGGCCAACTGGATCCATAGCAAAGGTCTTAACGAACGTCCATGAAATTGTTTGACAAAAATGATGTCGGAATTTCGGATCACCAAAAATCCATGGAATATAGCACACGAAAATCAGCAAAATGGGGGGTTTACCTACTCCGGGGCTCGTTTGTCCTTGAAAATGGATCGTTTTGGCCGTCTTGGCCAACTGGATCCATAGCTAAGGTCTTAACGGATGTCCATGAAAATTTTCAGCAAAAACGACGTCGGAATTCTAGATCACCAAATATCCATGGACTATAGAACACGAAAATCGGCAAAATAGGGGGTTTAACTGCTCCGGGGTTTGTTTGACCTTGAAAATGGGTCGTTTTGGCTGTCAGGGCCGATTGGCTCCATAACTAAGGTCTTAACGGATGTCCATGAAATTTTTTAGCAAAAATGACGTTGGAATTTTGGATCACCAAAAATCCATGAACTATAACACATGAAAATCGGCAAAATGGGGGTTTACCTGCTCCACGGTTCGTTTGACCTTGATAATTGGCCGTTTTGTCTCTCAGGGCCAACTGGATCCATAACTAATGTCTTAACGAACGTCCATGAAAAATTTCGGCAAAAATGACGTCGGAATTCCAGATCACCAAAAAAGATGGTGCACTATAGCACACGAAAATCAACAAAATGGAGGGTTTACCTGCTCCGGGGCTTGTTTGACCTTGAAAATGGGCCATTTTGGCTGTCAGGGCTAACTGACTTCATAGCTAAGGTCTTAACGGACGTCCATGAAAAGTTTTGGAAAAATGATGTCGCAATTCTGGATCACCAAAAAATATGGTGAACTATAGCATATGAAAATTGGCAAAATAGGGGGTTTACTTGCTCCGGGGATTGTTTGACCTTAAAAATGGACTGTTTTGGCAGTCAGAGCCAACTGGCTCCATAACTAAGGTCTTAACGGACGTCCATATAAATTTTTGGCAAAAATGATGTCGAAATTATGGATCACCAAAAAGATGGTGAACTATAGCACACAAAAATCGGCAAAATGGGGGTTTACATGCTCGGGGGCTCGTTTGACCTTGAAAATACGTTGTTTTGGCTGTCAGGGCCAACTGGCTCCATAGCTAAGGTCTTACCGGACGTCCATGAAAACTTTCAGCAGAAAAGACATCGGAATTCTGGAACACCAAAAAAGATGGTGAACTATAGCACACGAAAATTGGCAAAATGGGGGGTTTACTTGCTCTGGGGTTCGTTTGACCTTGTAAATGGGCCGTTTTGGCCGTGGTGACCAACTGGCTTCATAACTAAGGTCTTAACAGAGGTCCATGTAAATTTTTGGCAAAAATGACGTCGGAATGAATTTTGGGTCACCAAAAAATCTCGTGGACTATAGCACACGAAAATCGGCAAATTGGAGAGTTTACCTGCTCTGGGCTCGTTTGACCTTTTAAATGGGCCGTTTTGGCCGTGGTGACTAACTGGCTCCATAACTAAGGTTTTAACAGAGGTGCATGTAAATTCTTGGCAAAAATGACGTCGAAATACCGGGTCACCAAAAAATCTCGTAGACTATAGCAAACGAAAATCAGCAAAATAGAGGGTTTACCTGCTCCGTGGCTCGTTTGACCTTGTAATTTGCCCGTGGTGACAACTGGATCCATAACTAAGGTCTTAACTGAGGTCCATGTAAATTTTTGTTACAAATGACGTCGGAATTCTAGGTCACCATATAATCTCGTGGACTATGTGACACAAAAATTGGCAAAATGGGGGGTTTACATGCTCCGGGGCTCGTTTGACATTGTAAATGGGCCGTATTGGCCGTGATGACCAACTGACTCCATAACTAAGGTCTTAACGGAGGTCCATGTAAATTTTTGGCAAAAATGACGTCGGAATTTTGGGTCACCAAAAAATCTCGTGGACTATAGCACACGGAAATTGGTAAAATAGGGGGTTTACCTGCTTCGGGGCTCGTTTGACTTTGTAAATGGGAAGTTTTGGACGTGGTGACCAACTTGCTCCATAGCTAAGGTCTTAACGGAGGTCCATGTAATTTTTTGGCAAAAATGACATCAAGATTATGGATCATAAAAATTCTCGTAGACTAGCACACGAAAATCGGCAAAACGGGGGGTTTACCTGCTTCGAGGGTCGTTTGACCTTGTAAATGGGTTGTTTTCGCCGTGGTGACAAACTGGCTCCATAGCTAAGGTCTTAACGGAGGTCCATGTAATTTTTTGGCAAAAATGACGTCGAAATTCTGGGGCACCATAAAATCTCGTGGACTATAGCACACGAAAATTGGTCAAATAGGGGGTTTACCTCCTTCGAGGTTTGTTTGACCTTGTTAATGGGCAGTTTTAGCCGTGGTGACCAACTGGCTCCATAGTTAAGGTCTTAACGGAGGTCCATGTAAATTTTTGGCAAAAATGATGTCGGAATTTGTGGTCACCAAAATATTTTGTGGACTATAGCACACAAAAATTGGCAAAATGGGGGGTTTACTTGCGTCGGGGTACGTTTGACTTTGTAAATGGGAAGTTTTGGACATGGTGACCAACTTTCTCCATATCTAAGGTTTTAATGGAGGTCGATGTAAATTTTTGGAAAAAATGACATTGGAATTTCGGGTCATCAAAATATCTCGTGGACTAGCGCACGAAAATTGGCAAAAGGGGGGGTTTACCTACTTCGGGGCACGCTTGACCTTGTAAATGGGCCATTTTTGCTATGGTGACTAACTGGCTCCATAAATAACGTCTTAATGGAGGTCCATGTAAATTTTTGGCAAAAAAGACGTCAAAATTCAGGGTCACCATAAAATCTAGTGGACTATAGCACACGAAAATTGGCAAAATGGGGGGTTTACCTGCTTCGGGGCTCATTTGACCTTGTAAATGGGCCGTTTTGGCCGTGGTGACCAACTGGCTCCATAACTAAGGTCTTAACGGAGGTCCGTGTAAATTTTTTGGCAAAAATGACGTCTGAATTTTTGGTGACTATAAAATCCCGTGGACTATAGCACATGAAAATCGGCAAAATAGGGGAATTACCTGCTCCTTGGTTCGTTTGACCTTGTGAAGGGGCCGTTTTGGTTGTGGTGACCAACTGGCTCCATACCTTATGTCTTAACGGAGGTCCAAGTAAAGTTTTGGCAAAAAAGACATCGGAATTCTGGGTCACCAAAAAATTCCGTGGACTATAGCAATCGAAATCAGCAAAATGGGGGGTTTACCTGCTCCGGGGATCGTTTGACTTTGTAAATGGGCCGTTTTGGCTGTGGTGACCAACTGGCTCCATAGCTAAGGTCTTAACAGAGGTCCATGTAAAATTTTGGCAAAAATGACGTCGGAATTTTGGGTCACCAAAAAATCTCGTGGACTGCACACGGAAATTAGCAAAATGTGGTGTTTACCTGCTCCGGGGATCGTTTGACCTTGTAAATTGGCTATTTTGGCCGTGGTGACCAAATAGCTCCATAGCGAAGGTCTTAACGGAGGTCCATGTAAATTTTTGGAAAAAATGAGATCGTAATTCCGAATCACCAAATTATCTCGTGGACTATAGCACACGAAAATTGGCAAAATGAGGGGTTTACCTGCTCCGGGGCTCGTTTGACCTTGTAAATGAGTCAGTTTGGCAGTGGTGACCAACTGGATCCATAGCTAAGGTTTTAACGGAGGTCCATGAATTTTTTTGGATAAAATGACGTCGAAATTCTGGGTTACCATAAAGTCTCGTGGACTACAACATATGAAAGTTGGTAAAATGGGGCGTTTCCCTGCTCCGGGTATTGTTTGACCTTCTAAATTGATTGTTTTGGCCGTGGTGACCAACTAGCTCCATAGCTAAGGTCTAACGGAGGTCCAGGTAAACTTTTGGCAAAAATGACATCGTAATTCTGGGTTACCAAAAATCTCGTGGACTGTAGCATACAAAAATTGGCAAAATGGGGGGTTTACCTGCTCTGGGGTTCGTTTGACCTTGTAAATGGGTCGTTTTGGCCATGGTGACCAATTGGCTATATAGCTAAGGTCTTAACGGAGGTCTATGTAAATTTTTGGCAAAAATGACGTCAAAATTTTGGGTCACCATAAAATCTCGTGGACTATAGCACATGAAAATCGGCAAAATGGGGGTTTACCTGCTCCGGGGATCGTTTGACCTTGTAAATGGGCCATTTTGGCTCTGGTGACCAACTGGATCCATATCTAAGGTATTAACGGAGGTCCATGTAAATTTTTGGCAAAAATGACATCGGAAATCTGGGTCACCATAAAATCTCGTGGACTATAGCACACGAAAATCGGTAAAATGGGGGGTTTACATGCTCTGGGGCTCGTTTGACCTTGTAAATGGGCCATTTTGGCCATGGTGACCAACTGACTCCATAGCCAAGGTCTTAATGGAGGTCCATGTAAATTTATGGCAAAAATGACGTTGGAATTTCGGGTCACCATAAAATCCCGTGGACAATTGCACATGAAAATCGGCAAAATGGGGGCTTTACATGCTCCGGGGATCGTTTGACCTTGAAAATGGGCCATTTTGGTCGTGGTGACCAATTGGCTCCATAGCTAAGGTCTTAATGGAGTCCACGTAAATTTTTGGCAAAAATGACATCAAAATTTTGGGTCACCATAAAATCTTGTGGATAATAGCACACGAAAATTGGTAAAATGGGGGGTTTACATGCTCCGGGGCTCGTTTGACATTGTAAATGGGCCGTATTGGCCGTGATGACCAACTGAATCCATAACTAAGGTCTTAACGGAGGTCCATGTAAATTTTTGGCAAAAATGACGTCGGAATTTTGGGTCACCAAAAAATCTCGTGGACTATAGCACACGGAAATTGGTAAAATAGGGGGTTTACCTACTTTGGGCCTCATTTGACCTTTTAAATGGGATGTTTTGGCCGTGGCGACCAACTGGCTCCTTACCTAAGGTCTTAACGGAGGTCCATGTAAATTTTTGGCAAATATTTCATCTGAATTTCTGGTTAACATAAAATCCCTTGGACTATAGAACACGAAAATCAGCTAAATAGAGGCTTTACCTACCCTGGGGCTCGTTTGACCTTGTAAATGGGCCGTTTTGGTCATGGTGACCAAATGGCTCCATACCTTAGGTCTTAACGGAGCTCCATGTAAATTTTTAGCAAAAATGACTTCAGAATTCTGGGTCACCAAAAAATCCCGTGGACTATATCACACGAAAATTGGCAAAATGGGGGTTTACCTGCTCCGTGGATCGTTTGACCTTGTAAATATGTTGTTTTGGCCGTGGTGACCAACTGGCTCCATAATTAAGGTCTTAACAGAGGTCCATGTAAATTTTTGGCAAAAATAACATCGGAATTTTGGGTCACCAAAAAATCTCGTGGACTATAGCACACAAAAATTGGCAAAATGGGGCGTTTCCCTGCTACGGGGATCGTTTGACCTGGTAAATTGGATGTTTTTGCCGTGGTGACAACCTGTGTCAATAGCTAAGTTCTTAATGGAGGTCCAAGTAAAACTTTTGGCAAAAATGATGTCGTAAGTCTGGGTGACCATAAATCCCGTGGACTATAGAACACGAAAATCGGCAAAATGGGGGGTTTACCTTCTCCGGGGTTCGTTTTACATTGTAAATGGGCTGTTTTGGCAGTGGTGACCAACTGGCTGCATAGCTAAGCTCTTAATGGAGGTCTATATAAATTTTTGGCAAAAATGACATTGGATTTCTGGGTCACCAAAAAATCTCGTCGACTATAGCACACGAAAATTGGCAAAATGAGGGGTTTACCTGCTCCGGGGCTCGTTTAACCTTGTAAATTTGCTGGTTTGGCCGTGGTGACCAACTGGCTCCATATCTATGGTCTTAACGGAGGTCCATGTAAATTTTTGGCAAAAATGACAACGTAATTCTGAGTCACCAAAAAATCTCGTGGACTATAGCACATGAAAATCGGCAAAATGGGGGGGTTTACTTGCTCCGTGGATCGTTTGACCTTGTAAATTGGATGCTTTGGCCGTGGTGAGCAACTGGCTCCATAGCTAAGGTCTTAACGGAGGTTCATGCAAAATTTTGGCAAAAAATGACGTCAGAATTCTGGGTCACCAAAAAATCTTGTGGACTATAGCACACAAAAATCAGCAAAATGGGGTGTTTCCCTGCTCCGGGGCTCATTTGACCTTGTAAATTGGCTGTTATTGTTGTGGTGACCAACTGTCTCCTTAGCTAAGGTATAAATGGAGGTCCATGTAAATTTTTGGCAAAAATGACGCTCGAATTCTGGGTCACCATAAAATCCCGTCGACTATAGCACACTAAAATCAGCAAAATGGGGGATTTACCTGCTTTGGGGCTCTTTTGACCTTGTAGATGGGCTGTTTTAACCGTGGTGACCAATTGGATCCATAGCTAAGGTCTTAACGGAAGTCCATGTAAATTTTTGGCAAAAATGACAACGTAATTCTGGGTCACCCAAAAATCTCGTGGACATAACACACGAAAATTTGCAAAATGTGGGGTTTACCTGCTTTGGGGATCTTTTGACCTTGTAAATGGGCCGTTTTGACCGTGGTGACCAACTGGCTCCATAGCTAAGGTTTTAACGGAGGTCCATGAAATTATTTGGTAAATTGACGTCTAAATTCTGGGACACCATAAAATCTCGTGGACTATAACACATGAAATCTGGCAAAATGGGGGGTTTACCTGCTCCGGGGCTTGTTTGACGTTGTAAATAGGCCGTTTTGGCCATGGTGATAAATTGTCTCTATAGCTAACGTCTTAACGGAGGTCTATATAAATTTTTGGTAAAAATGACATCACAATTTTGGGTCACCATAAAATCTCGTGGACTATAGCACACAAAAATTGGTAAAATGGGATTTTACCTACTCCAGGGATCATTTGACCTATTAAATGGGATGTTCTGGCCGTTGAGACCAACTGGCTACATACCTTAGGTCTTAACGGAGGTCCATGTAAATTTTTGGCAAAAATTTCATCTGAATTTCGGGTTACCATAAAATCCCGTAGACTATAGCACACGAAAATCGGCAAAATGGAGGCTTTACCTGCTCCGGGGATCGTTTAACCTTGTAAAAGGGCCATTTTGGCCGTGGTGACCAACTGGCTCCATAACTAAGGTCTTAACGGAGGTCCATGTAAATTTTTGGCAAAAATGACATCTGAATTTCGGGTCACCAAAAAATCTCATGGACTATAGCACAGGAAAGTCGGCAAAATGGGGCGTTTCCCTGCTCCGGGGATCGTTTGACCTTGTAAATTGGCTATTTTAGCCATGGTGACCAACTAACTCCATAGCTAAGGTCTTAACGGAGGTCCATGTAAATATTTGACAAAAATGACATCATAATTCTGAGTCACCAAAAATCTCGTGGACTATATAACACACAAAAATTGGCAAAATGGGGGGTTTACCTGCTTCGGGGCTCGTTTGACCTTGTAAATGAGCCGTTTTGGCAGTGGTGACCAACTGAATCCATAACTAAGGTCTTAACAGAGGTCCATGATTTTTTTTGGCAAAAATGACATCTTAATTCTGGGTTACCAAAAAGTCTCGTGGACTATATCACACGAAAATCGGCAAAATGGGGGGTTTACCTTCTCCGGGGTTCGTTTGACCTTGTAAATAGAACATTTTGGCAGTGGCGACCAACTGGCTCCATAACTAAGGTCTTAACGGAGGTCCATGTAAATTTTGGGTAAAAAAGACATCTGCATTTTG
Source organism: Solanum chiquidenum (assembly GCA_029582725.1). Lineage (NCBI taxonomy): Eukaryota > Viridiplantae > Streptophyta > Magnoliopsida > Solanales > Solanaceae > Solanum > Solanum chiquidenum. Next base: position 27,333 of record JAJOOS010002898.1, on the reverse strand, counting down.
GGTTACCATAAAATCCCGTGGACTGTAGCACACGAAAATCTGCCTAATGGGGGGTTTACCTTCTTCGGGGATTGTTTGACCTTGTAAATGGGCCGTTTTGGCCGTGATGACCAACTGGCTACATATTTAAGGTATTAACTGAGGCCCATGTAATTTTTTGGCCAAAATGACGTCGGAATTCTGGGTCACCAAAAAATTTCGTGGACTATAGCACACGAAAATCGGCATAATGGGGGGTTAACCTTCTCCGGGTCTCATTTGACCTTGTAAATGGGCCGTTTTGGCCGTGGTAACAACTGGCTCCATAGCTAAGGTCTTAACGAAGGTCCATGTAATTTTTTGGCAAAAATGATGTCGGAATTCCGTGTCACCAAAAAATCTCGTGGACTATAACACATGAAAATCGGCAAAATGGGAGGTTTACCTGATCCGTGGATCGTTTAACCTTCTAAATGGGCCGTTTTAGTTGTGGTGACCAACTGGCTCCAAAACTAAGGTCTTGAAGGAGGTCCATGTAAATTTTTGGCAAAAATGACATCGGAAATCTGGGTCACCAAAAAATCTTGTTCACTATAGCACACGAAAATCAACAAAAATGGGGTTTACTTGCTCCGGGCATCGTTTGACCTTGTAAATACTCCGTTTTGGCCACGGTGACCAATTGGCTCCATAGCTAGTGTCTTAACGGAGGTCCATGTAAATTTTTGGCAAAAATAACATCAGAATTCTGGGTCACCATAAAATCTCGTGGACTATAACACACGAAAATCGGTAACATGGGGGGTTTACCTGCTACGGGGTTCATTTAACCTTGTTAATGGGCCGTTTTGACCGTGCTGACCAACTGGCTCCATAGCTAAGGTCTTAAATAAGGTCCATGTAAATTGTTTGCAAAAATGACGTCGAAATTCTGGGTCACCAAAAAATCTCGTGGACTATAGCACACGAAAATCAGAATAATGCAGGGTTTACCTTCTCCAGGGCTCGTTTGACCTTTTAAATGGGACGTTTTGGCCGTGGTGACTAACTGGATCCATAGCTAAGGTCTTAACTAAGTTCCATGTACATTTTTGGAAAAAAATAACATCGGAATTCTGTGTCACCATAAAATCTCATGGACTATACCACACGAAAATTGGCAAAATGGGGGGTGTACTTGCTCCGGGGATCGTTTGACCTTGTAAATGGGCCGTTTTGGCTGTGGTGACCAACAAGCTCCATAGCTAAGGTCTTAAAGGAGGTCCATGTAAAGTTTTGGCAAAAATGACATCAGAATTCTGGATCACCAAAAAATCTCTTTGACTATAACACACGAAAATCGGCAAAATAGGGGGATTACTTGCTCTGGGGCTCATTTGACCTTTTAAATGAGCCGGTTTGGCCATGGTGACCAACTGTCTCCATAACTAAGGTCTTAACGGAAATCCATGTAAATTTTTAGCAAAAATCACATCGGAATTCCATGTCACCAAAAAATCTTGTGGACTATAACACACGAAAATCTACAAAATGGGGGGTTTACCTGCTACGGGGCTCGTTTAACCTTTAAAATGGGCCGTTTTGGCTGTGGTGACCAACTGGATCCATAACTAAGGTCTTAAAGGAGGTCCATGTAAATTTTAGGCAAAAATGACATTGGAAATCCGGGTCACCAAAAAATGTCATTGACTATAGCACACGAAGATCGCCAAAATGGGAGTTTACCTGCTTCGGGCATAATTTGACCTTGTAATTACGCTTTTTTGGCCATGGTGACCAATTGACTCCATAGCTAGGGTCTTAATGAAATTTTTTGGCAAAAATGACTTCAAAATTCTGGGTCACCATAAAATCTCGTGGACTATAACTCACGAAAACCAGTAAAATGGGGGGTTTACCTGCTACGGGGCTTATTTGACCTTGTTAATGGGTCGTTTTGGCCGTGGTGACCAACTAGCTCCATAGCTAAGGTCTTAATTGAGGTCCATGTAAATTTTTGGCAAAAATAACGTCGGAATTCTGGGTCACCAAAAAATCTCGTGGACTATAGCACACAAAAATTGGAATAATGGAGGGTTTAGCTTCTCCGGGGCTTGTTTGACATTGTAAATGGGCCATTTTGGCGATGGTGACCAACTGGCTCCATAGCTAAGGTCGTAATGGAAATGCATGTAAATTTTTGGATAAAATCACATCGAAAATTGGTGTTACCATAAAATCACGTGGACTATAGCACACGAATATTGGCAAAATTGGGGGTTTACCTTCTCTAGGTTTGTTTGACCTTTTAAATGGGTTGTTTTGGCCGTATTGATCAATTGGATCCATAACTAAGGTCTTAATGGAGGTCCATGTAAATTATTAGCAAAAATTACATCACATTTCCGGGTCACCAAAAAATCCCGTGGACTATGCACACGAAAATCGGCAAAATGGGGGGTTTGCCTGCTCTGGGGCTCGTTTGACCTAGTAAATGGGCCGTTTTTGCCGAGGTGACCAACTGGCTCCATAGCTAAAGTTTTAATGGAGGTCTATTTAAATTTTTGGCGAAAAGGAAGTCAGAATTCTGGGTTACCACAAAATCTTGTGGACTATAGCACACGAAAATCGGCAAAACGGGGGGTTTACCTTCTCCGGGATTCGTTTGACCTTGTAAATGGGCCATTTTGGCCATGGTGACCAATTGGCTCCATAGTTAAGGTTTTAATAGATTTCCACGTAAAGTTTTGGCAAAAATGACATCGGAATTCTGGGTCACCAGAAAATCTTATGGACTGCACATGAAAATCGGCAAAATGGGGGGTTTACCTGCTCCGGGGATCGTTTGAACCTGTAAGTAGGCTGTTTTGGCCATTGTCACCAATTGGCTCCATAGCTAAGGTTTTTACGGAGGTCCATGTAAACTTTTGGCAAAAATGGCATCAAATTTCTGGGTCACCATGAAATCCCTTGGAATATAGCACACGAAAATTGGTAAAATGGGGGTTTACCTGCTCCGAGGATCATTTGACCTTGTAAATGGGCCGTTTATGCCGTGGTGACCAACTGGCTCTATAACTAAGGTTTTAACGGAGGTCCATGTAAACTTTTGGCAAAAATGACGTCGGAATTCCTGGTTAACATAAAATCCAGTGGATTATAGCACACAAAAATCAGCAAAATGGGGGCTTTACCTTCTTCGGGGTTCATTTGACCTTGTAAATGGGCCGTTTTGGAAGTGGTGACCAACTTGCACCGTAGCTAAGGTCTTAACGGAGGTCCATGCAAATTTTTAAGAAAAATGACATCAGAATTCCGGGTCACCAAAAAATTTCATGGACTATAGCACACAAAAATATGCAAAATGGGTGGTTTACTTGCTCTGGGGCTCGTTTGACCTTGTAAATGGGCCGTTTTGGCTGTGGTGACCAACCGAATCCATAGTTAAGGTTTTAACGAAGGTCCATGTAATTCTTTGGCAAAAAAGACGTTGGAATTTCTGGTTACCATAAAATCTCGTGGACTATAGAATACGAAAATTAGTAAAATAGGGGGTTTACCTGCTCCGGGGATCGTTTGACCTAGTAAATGGGCCGTTTTAGCTGTGGTGACCAACTGGCTCCATAACTAAACTCTTAACGGAGGTGCATGTAAATATTTGGCAAAAATGACATCGTAATTCTGGGTTACCTTAAAATCCCGTGGACTATAGCACACAAAAATCAGCAAAATGGGAAGTTTACCTCCTCTGGGGCTCGTTGGACCTTGTTAATGGGACGTTTTGGCTGTGGTGACAAACATGCTCCATAGCTAAGTTCCTAACGGAGGTCCATGTAAACTTTTGGCAAAAATGACGTCGGAATTCTGGGTCACCATAAAATCCCGTGGACTATAGCACACGAAAATCAGCAAAATGGGGGGTTTACCTACTCCGGGGATGGTTTAACCTTGTAAATGGCCTGTTTTGGCCCTACTGACCAACTAGATCCATAGCTAAGTTCTTAACGGATGTCCATTTAAATTTTTGGCAAAATTGACATCAGAATTTCGGGTCACAATAAAATCTCGTGGACAATAACACACGAAAATCGGTAAAATATGCGGTTTACCTGCTCCAGGGTTCTTTTGACCTTGTTAATGGGCCATTTTGTCGGTGGTGACCAACCAGATCCATAGCTAAGGTCTTAACGGACGTCTATGTAATTTTTTGGATAAAACGACTTTGGAATTTCGGGTCACCATAAAATCCCGTGGACTATAGCATACGTAAATCAACAAAATAGGGGGTTTACTTGCTCTGAGGCTCATTTGACCTTGTAAATGGGCCATTTTGGCTGTGGTGACCAACTGACTCCATATCTAAGGTTTTAACGGAGGACTATGTAAATTTTTGGCAAAAATAACGTCGGAATTCTGGGTCACCATAAAATCTCGTGGACTATAACACACGAAAATCGGCAAAATAGGGGGGTTTACTTGCTCCCGGGCTTGTTTGACCTTGTAAATGGGCCATTTTGGCTGTGGTGACCAACTGGTTATATATCTAAGGTCTTAATGGAGGTCTACTTAAATTGTTGGCAAAAATGACATCGGAATTCTGGGTCACCATAAAATCTCGTGGACTATAGCACATGAAAATTGGCAAAATGGGGGGTTTACCTTCTCCGGGGTTTGTTTGACCATGTAAATGGGCCGTTTTTCTGCCATGGTAACCAACTTGCTCCGTAGCTAAAGTCTTAACGGAGGTCCATGTAAATTTTTGGCAAAAACAACATCGAATTCCAAGTCACCATAAAATCTCATGGACTCTAGCATACAAAAATCGGTAAAAAGCGGGGTTTACCTGTTCAGGCGATTGTTTGACCTTATGAATGGACCGTTTCTGCTGTGGTGACCAATTTTCTCCATAGCTAAGGTTTTAACAGAGGTCCATGTAAACTTTTGGCAAAAATGACGTCAAAATTCTGGGTCAAAATAAAATCCCATGGACTATAGCACACGAAAATCAGCAAAATGAGGGGTTTACCTACTCCGGGCTCGTTTGACCGTGTAAATGGGCCGTTTTGGAAGTGGTCACCAACTGGCTCCATAGCTAAGCTCTTAATGGAGGTTCATGTAAATTTTTGGCAAAAATAACGTCGGAATTCTGGGTCACCAAAAAATCTCGTGGACTATAGCACACGAAAATATGCAAAATGGGTGGTTTATTGCTCCGGGGATCGTTTGACCTTGTAAATGGGTCGTTTTGGCCATGGTGATCAACCGTCTCCATAGTTAAGGTATTAACGGAAGTCCATGTAATTTTTGTAAAAAATGACATCGGAATTTCTGGTTACCATAAAATCTCATGGACTATAGCATAAGAAAATTGGCAAAATTAGGGTTTACCGGTTCCGGGGATCGTTTGACCTAGTAAAGGGACAGTTTTGGTTGTGGTAACCAATTGGTTCCATAACTAGGTTCTTAACGGAGGTCCGGGTAAATTTTTGGCAAAAATGACATCAGAAATCTGGGTCACCATAAAATCTCGTGGACTATAGCACACGAAAATCGGTAAAATGGTAGGTTTACATGCTCCGTGGATCGTTTGAACTTGTAAATGGGCCGTTTTAGCCGTGGTGACCAACTGGCTCCATATCTACGGTCTTAACAGAAATCCATGTAAATTTTTGGCAAAAATCACATCAGAAATCTGGGTCACCATAAAATCTCGTGGACTATAGCACACGAAAATTGGCAAAATCGGAGGTTTACCTTCTCCGGGGTTCATTTGACCTTGTAAATGGGCCCTTTTTGCCGTGGTGACCAACTGGATCCATAGCTAAAGCCTTAATGGAGATCTATTTAGATTTTTGAGAAAAATGACATCGGAATTCCGGGTCACCAAAAAATCTCCTGGACTATAACACATGAAAATATCCAAAATGGGTGGTTTACTTGCTCCGGGGATCATTTGACCTTGTAAATGGGCCGCTTTGGCTGTGGTGACCAACCAACTCCGTAGCTAAGGTCTTAACGTAGGTCCATGTAAATTTTTGGCAAAAATGACGTCAGAATTCCAGGTCACCAAAAAATCTCGTGGACTATAGCACACGAAAGTCGGCAAAATGAGGCATTTCCCTGCTCCGGGTATCGTTTGACCTTGTAAATTGGCTATTTTGGCCATGGTGACCAACTATCTCCATAGCGAAGGTCTTAACGGAGGTCCATGTAATTTTTTGGCAAAAATGAGATCGTAATTCTGAGTCATCGAAAAATCTCGTGGACTATAGCACACGAAAATAGGCATAATAGGGAGTTTACCTGCTCCGAGGATTGTTTGACCTTGTAAATGAACAATTTTGGCAGTGGACCAACTAGATATATAACTAAGGTCTTAACGAAGGTCCATGATTTTTTTTTGGAAAAAATGACATCGGAATTCTGGGTTACCATAATGTCTCGTGGACTATAGCACACGAAAATCAGCAAAATGGGGGGTTTACCTTCTCCGGGGTTCGTTTGACCTTGTAAATGGGACGTTTTGGCCGTGGCGACCAACTGGTTCCATAGATAAGGTCTTAATGGAGGTCCATATAAATTTTGGGCAAAAATGACTTCTGCATTTCGGGTTACCATAAAATCCCGTGGACTATAGCACATGAAAATAGGCATATTGGGAGGTTTACCTTCTCCGGGGATCGTTTGACCTTGTAAATGGGCCGTTTTGGCTGTGGTGACCAACTGGCTCCATATCTAAGGAATTAACTGAGGTCCATGTAAATTTTTGGCCAAAATGACGTCGGATTTCTGTGTCACCAAAAAATCTCGTGGACTAGCACATGAAAATCGGCATAATGGGGGTTAACCTTCTCCAGGGATCTTTTGACCTTGTAAATGGCCTGTTTTAGCCGTGGTGACCAACTGGATCCATAGATAAGGTCTTAACGGAGGTCCCTGTAAATTTTGGCAAAAATGACATCGGAATTTTGTGTTACCAAAAAATTTCGTGGACTATTACACACAAAAATTGGCAAAATGGGGAGTATACGTGCTCCGGGGCTCATTTAACCGTGTAAATGGGCCGTCGTGGCTATGGTGACCAACTAACTCCATAGCTAAGGTCTTAAAGGAGGTTTGTGTAAATTTTTGGCAAAAATAACATCAGAATTTTGGGTCACCAAAAAATCTCGTTGACTACAACACACGAAAATTGGCAAAATGGGGTTTACCTGCTCCGGGGGCATCGTTTGACATTTTAAATACGCCGTTTTGGCCATGGTGACCAACTGGCTCCATAGATAAGGTCTTAACGGTGGGCCATGTAAATTTTTGGCAAAAATGACATCGAAATTCCGGGTCACCATACAATCTCTTGGACTATAAACACGAAAATTGGTAAAATGGGGGGTTTACCTGCTACGTGGCTCATTTGACCTTGTTAATGGGCCGTTTAGGCTGTGGTGACCAACTGGTTCTATAGCTAAGGTCTTAATTGAGGTCTATGTAAATTTTTGGCAAAATTGGCGTCGGAATTCTGGGTTACCATAAAATCTTGTGGACTATAGCACACGAAAATTGGAATAATGCAAGGTTTACCTTCTCCGGGGATCGTTTGACCTTTTAAATGGGACGTTTTGGCCCTGGTGACCAACTGGCTCCATTGTTAAGGTCTTAACGGAGGTCCATGTAAATTTTTGGAAAAAATGACATCAAAAGTCCGTGTCACCAAAAAATCTGGTGGACTATAACACACAACAATTGGCAAAATAGGGGGTGTACCTGCTCTGGGGATCGTTTGACCTTGTAAATGGGCGGTTTTGGCTGTGGTGATCAACTAGCTCCATAGCTAAGGTCTTAAAGGAGGTCCATGTAATTTTTTGGCAAAAATGACATCGGAATTCTATATCTCGTTGACTATGGCACACAAAAATCGGTAAAATGGAGGGATTATCTGCTTCGCGTTTCGTTTGACCTTGTAAATGGGTCGTTTTGGCCGTGGTGACCAACTGGTTACATAGCTAAGGTCTTAATGGAAATCCATGCAAATTTTTGGCAAAAATCAAATCGGAAATCCGTGTCACCATAAAATCACGTGGACTATAGCACACGAATATTGGTAAAATGGGGGGTTTACCTGCTTAAAGTTCGTTTGACCTTTTAAATGGGTTGTTTTGGCCGTATTGATCAACTTGATCCATAACTAAGGTCTTAATGGAGCTCCATGTAGATTATTAGCAAAAATGACGTCGGAATTCCGGGTTGCCAAAAAATATCGTGGACTATAGCACACGAAAATCGGCAAAATGGGGGGTTTACCTGCTCTGGGGCTCGTTTGACCTAGAAAATGGGCCGTTTTTGCCGTGGTGACCAACTGGCTCCATAGCTAAAGTTTTAATGGAGGTCTATTTAAATTTTTGGCGAAAAGGAAGTCGGAATTCTGGGTTACCACAAAATCTTGTGGACTATAGCACACGAAAATCGGCAAAATAGGGGGTTTACCTTCTCGGGGATTCGTTTGACCTTGTAAATGGGCCATTTTGGCCATGGTGACCAATTGGCTCCATAGTTAAGGTTTTAATAGATTTCCATGTAAATTTTTGGCAAAAATGACATCGGAATTCTGGGTCACCAGAAAATCTTATGGACTATAGCACATGAAAATCGGCAAAATGGGGGGTTTAGCTGCTCCGGGGATCGTTTGAACTTGTAAATAGGCTGTTTTGGCCGTTGTCACCAATTGGATCCATATCTAAGGTTTTTACGGAGGTCCATGTAAACTTTTGACAAAAATGACATCAAATTTCTGGTTCACCATGAAATCCCTTATAATATAGCACATGAAAATTGGTAAAATGGGGGGTTTACCTGCTCCGGGGATCATTTGACCTTGTAAATGGGCCGTGTCTGCCGTGGTGACCAACTTGCTCCATAACTAAGGTTTTAACGGAGGTCCATGTAAATTTTTCGCAAAAATGAAGTCGTAATTTTAAGTCACAAAAAAATCTCGTGGACTATAGCACACGAAAATCGGCAAAATTGGGGGTTTACCTGCTCCGAGGCTCTCTTGACCTTGTAAATGAGCTATTTTGGTAGTGGTAACCAACTGGATCCATAGCTAAGGTCTTAACGAAGGTCTATGAAATTTTTGACAAAAATGACGTTGGAATTTTGGGATACCATAAAGTCTCGTGGAATATAGCACACGAAAATAGGCAAAATATGGGGTTTACCTTCTACGGGGTTCGTTTGACCTTGTAAATGGGAAGTTTTGGCAATGGCAACCAACTGGGTCCATAGCTAAGGTCTTAACGGAGGTCCATGTAAATTTTGGGCAAAAATAACGGCTGCATTTCGGGTTTCCATAAAATCCCGTAGACTATAGCACATGAAAATCGGCAAAATATGGGGTTTACCTGCTCTGAGGCTCGTTTGACCTTAAAAATGGGCCATTTTGTCCGTGACAGCAAACTGACTCCATACCTAAGGTCTTAACGGATGTCCATGAAATTTTTTGGCAAAAATTAGGTCGAAATTCCTAATCACCCAAAAGATGGTAAACTATAGCACACGAAAATTAGCAAAATGGGGGGTTTACTTGCTCCGGGATTTGTTTGACATTAAAAATGAGCCGTTTTGGCCTTGAGGGTCAACTGGCTCCATTTCGAAGGTCATAACGGATGACTATAAAAAATTTCAGCAAAAATGAGGTCAAAATTTTGGATCACCAAAAACTCCATGTACAGCACACGAAAATCCACAAAATGGGGGGTTTACCTGCTCCATGGATTGTTTGACCTTGAAAATAGGTTGTTTTGGCCGTGAGGTCCGACTGGCTCCATAGCTAAGTTCTTAATGGAGATCCATGAAATTTTTTGGAAAAAATGAGGTCGGAAGTCCTGATCACCAAAAAATCAATGGATAGCACACGAAAATCGGCAAAATGTGGAATTTACCTGCTCTGAAGCTTGATTGATCTTTAAAATGGATTGTTTTTACCGTGAGGGCCAACTGGCTCCATAGATAAGGTCTTAACGGGCGTCCGTAAAATATTTTGGCAAAAATGAGGTTGAAATTCTGGATCACCAAAATTCATGGACTATAGCACACGAAAATCGGCAAAATGTGGGGTATATCTTCTCCAGGGATCGTTTGACCATGAAAATGGGCCGTTTTGGCCAGAGGGCCAACTGGATCCATATCTAAGGTCTTAACGGGCGTCCAGGTAATATTTTTGCAAAAATGAGGTTGGAATTCTGGATCACCAAAAAATTCATGGACTATAGCACTCGAAAATCGACAAAATGGGAGGTTTACCTGCTCCGGGGATCATTTGACCTCGAAAATGGGACGTTTTGTCCGTTACGCCAACTGCTTCCATAGTTAAGGTCTTAACGGACGTCCATGTAAAGTTATGGCAAAAATAAGGTCGGAATTCCGAATCACCAAAAAAGATGGTGAACTATAGCACTTGAAAATCGGTAAAAGAAGGGGTTTACCTGCTCTGGGGATCTTTTGACCTTGAAAATGAGCCGTTTTGGCCGTGAGGGCCAACTGTCTCCATATGTAAGGTCTTAACGGACGTCCAGGTAAATATTTTGCAAAAATGAGGTCGGAATTCCGGATCACCAAAAAATCCAAGGACTATAGCACACGAAAATCGGCAAAATGGGGGGTTAACCTGCTCCGGGGATAGTTTAACCTTGAAAATGGGCCGTTTTGGCCGTGAGGGCCAACTTGTTCTATGGGTAAGGTCTTAACGAACGTCTAGGTAAAATTTTGGGGAAAATGAGGTCGGAATTCCGGATCACCAAAAAAGATGGTGAATTATAACACATGAAAATTGGCAAAATTGGGGGTTTACCTGCTCTGAGAATCGTTTGACCTTGAAAATGGGTTGTTTTGGCCGTGAGGGCCAACTGGCTCCATAGGTAAGGTCTTAACGGACGTCCAGGTAAAATTTTGGCAAAAATAAGGTCGGAATTCTGGATCACCAAAAATCCACGGATTATAGCACACGAAAATCAGCAAAATGAGGGTTTACCTGCTCCGGTGATGGTTTGATGTTGAAAATTGGCCCATTTGGATGTGAGGGCCAACTGGCTCAATAGGTAAGGTCTTAACAGACGTACATGTAAAATTTTGAAAAAAATAGGCGTAATTCTGGATCACCAAAATATGGTGAACTATGGGACATGAAAATCGGTAAAATAGGGGGTTTACCTGCTCTGGGGATCGTTTGACCTTGAAACGGGCCATTTTGGCCGTGAGGGTCAACTGGATTCATAGGTAAGGTCTTAACGGTCGTCCAGGTAAAATTTTAGTAAAAATGAGATCGGAATTCTGGATCACCAAAAAATCAAAGGTCTATAGCACACAAAAATCAGCAAAATGGGGGGTCTACTTTTTCCGGGGATCGTTTTAACCTTGAAAATGGGACGTTTTGGTCGTGAGGGCCAACTGGCTCCACATGTAAGGTCTTAACGGACGTCCAGGTAATATTTTGGCAAAAATAAGGTTGGAATTACGAATCACCAAAAAAGATTGTGAACTATAGCACATGAAAATCAGTAAAAGAGGGGGTTTATCTGCTGTGAGGATCGTTTGACCTTGAAAATGGGCCGTTTTGGCCATGTGGGCCAACTGGCTTCATAGGTAAGGTCTTAACGGACGTCCAGGTAAAATGTTTTTAAAAATGAGGTCGAAATTCTGAATCACCAAAAAATCAATGGACTATGCACACGAAAATCGGCAAAATAGGGGGTTTACCTGCTCTGGGGATCGTTTGACCTTGAAAGTGGGCTGTTTTGGCCGTGAGGGCCAACTGATTCCATAGGTAAGGTCTTAACAGATGTCCAGGTAAAATTTTGGCAAAAATGAGGTCGAAATTCTGGATCTCCAAAAAATCATGGACAATAGCATACGAAAATCTAAAAAAATGGTGGGTTTACCTGTTCCGGGGATCGTTTGACCTTGAAAATTGGCCGTTTTGGCCGTGGGGGCCAACTGGCTTCATAAATAAGGTCCTAACGGACATCCAGGTAAAATTTTTGCAAAAATGAGGTCGGAATTTTGGATCACCAAAAAATCCATGGACTATAGCACACAAAAATCGGCAAAACATAGGGTGTCTACTTGCTCCAGGGATCGTTTGACCTTGAAAATGGGCCGTTTTAGCCGTGAGGGCCAACTGGCTCTATATGTAAGGTCTTAACGGACGTCCAGGTAATATTTTGACAAAATTGAGGTCGAAATTACGAATCACCAAAAAAGATGGTGAACTATAGCACATGAAAATCAGTAAAAGAGGGGGTTTACCTCCTCTGAGGATCGTTTGACCTTCAAAATGGGCCGTTCGGACGTGAGGGCCAACCGGTTTCATAGGTAAGGTCTTAACGGACGTCCAGATAAATTTTTTGTAATAATGATGTCGGAATTCCGAATCACCAAAAAATCAATGGACAATAGCACACGAAAATCGGCAAAATAGGGGGTTTACCTGCTCTGGGATCGTTTGACCTTGAAAGTGGGCTATTTTGGCCGTGAGGGCCAACTGGCTCCATAAGTAAGGTCTTAACAGAAGTCTAGGTAAAATTTTGGCAAAAATGAGGTCGTTATTCTGGATCTCCAAAAAATCCATGCACAATAGCATACGAAAATTTGACAAAATGGTGGGTTTACCTTTTCCGGGGATCGTTAGACCTTGAAAATGTGCCGTTTTAGCTGTGAGGGCCAACTGGCTCCATAGGTAAGGTCTTAACGGACGTTCAGGTAAAATTTTGGCAAAAATGAGGTCGGAATTCTGGATCACTAAAAAAGATGGTGAACTATAGCACATGAAAATTGGTAAAAGAGGGGGTTTACCTGCTCTGGGTATATTTTGACCTTGAAAATGGGTCGTTTTGGGCGTAAGGGCCATCTGGCTCCATAGGTAAGGTTTTAACGGACGTCCAGGTAAATTTTTTCAAAACAGAGGTCAGAATTTCGGATCACCAAAAAATCCATAGACAATAAATAGCACACGAAAATCATCAAAATGGGGGGTTTGTCTGTTTTGGGGATCGTTTGACCTTGAAAATGGGTCATTTTGGTCGTGAGGGCCAACTGGCTCCATATGTAAGGTCTTAACGAACGTACATGTAAAGTTTTGGCAAAATTGAGGTCAGAATTCCGAATCACCTAAAAATCCATGTACTTATATAGCACATGAAAATTGGTAAAAGTGGGGGTTTACCAGATCTAGGGATCGTTTGACCTTGAAAATGGGTCGTTTTGGCTGTGAGGGCCAACTGTCTCCATAAGTAATGTCTTAACGGACGTCCAGGTAAAATTTTGGCAAAACAAAGGTCGGAATTCTTGATCACCAAAAAATCCATTGACTATAGCACACAAAAATCAGCAAAATGAGGGTTTACCTGCTCCGGTGATGGGTTAACCTTGAAAATTGGCCCATTTGGCAGTGAGGGCCAACTGACTCAATAGGTGAGGTCTTAACGGACGTACATGTAAAATTTTGGGGAAAAAAGGCGTAATTATGGATCACCAAAATATGGTGAACTATAGGACATGAAAATTGGTAAAAAAGGGGGTTTACCTGCTCTGGGGATCGTTTGACCTTGAAAATGGGCCATTTTGGCCGTGAGGGACAACCGACTTCATAGGTAAAGTCTTAACGGACGTCCAGGTAAAATTTTGGCAAAAATGAGGTCGGAATTTCGAATCACCGAAAAATCCAAGGACTATAGCACACGAAAATCAGCAAAGTGGGAAGTCTACATGCTCCGGGGATCGTTTGACCTTGAAAATGGGTCGTTTTGGCTGTGGGGGCCAACTGGCTCCATTTGTAAGGTCTTAACGGACTTCCAGGTAATATTTTGGCAAATATGAGGACGGAATTACCAATCACCAAAAAAGATTGTGAACTATAGCACATGAAAATCAGTAAAAGAGGGGGTTTACCTGCTCTGTGGATCGTTTGACCTTGAAAATGTGTTGTTTTGGCCGTGAGGGCCAACTGGCTTCATAGGTAACGTCTTAACGGACGTCCAGGTAAATTTTTTTTTTAAAATGAGGTCGGAATTCTGTAACACCAAAAAATCAATGGATAATTGCACACAAAAATTGGCAAAATAGAGGGGGTTTACCTGCTCCGAGGATCGTTTGACCTTGAAAGTGGGCAGTTTTGGCCGTGAGGGCCAACTGGCTACATAGGTAAGGTCTTAACAGACGTCCAGGTAAAATTTTGGGAAAATGAGGTCGGAATTCTGGATCTCCAAAAAATCCATGGACAATAGCATACGAAAATCTGAAAAAATGGTGGGTTTACCTGTTTCGGGGATCGTTAGAACTTGAAAATGGGCCGTTTTGGTCGTGAGGGCCAACTGGCTCCATAGGTAAGGTCTTAACGGGTGTTTAGGTAAAATTTTGAAAAAAATGAGGTCGGAATTTCAGATCACCAAAAAAGATGGTGAACTATAGCACATGAAAATTGGTAAAAGAGGGGGTTTACCTACTCTGGGTATCGTTTGACCTTGAAAATGGGTCGTTTTAGGCGTAAGGGCCAACTGGCTCCATAGGTAAGGTCTTAACTAATGTACATGTAAAGTTTTGGCAAAAATAAGGTCAGAATTGCGGATCACCAAAAAATCCATGTACTATATAGCACACAAAAATCAGCAAAATGGGGGGTTTACCTGCTTCGGGGATTGTTTGACCTTGAATATGGGCCATTTTGGTCGTGAGGGCCAACTGGCTCTATAGGTAATGTCTGAACGGACGTACAGGTAAGGTTTTGGTCAAAATGAGGTCGGAATTCCGGATCACCAAAAAATCCAGCACACAAAAATCAGCAAAATGGGAGGTTTACCTGCTCCGAGGATCGTTTGACCTTGAAAATGGGGCGTTTTGGTTGTGAGGGCCAACTGGCTCCATAGTTAAGGTCTTAACGGATGTCCAGCTAAATGTTTTTAAAAAAATGAGACCAGAATTCGTGATCACAAAAAATCCATTGACTATAGCACACGAAAATCTGTAAAATGGGGGCTTACTTGCTCGAGGGATTGTTTGACCATGAAAATGGGCCGTTTTGGCCGTTAGGGCCAACTGGCTCCATAGGTAAGGTCTTAACGGACGTCTATGCAAAATTTTTGCAATAATGAGGTCGGAATTTTAGATCACCAGAAAAGATGGTGAACTATAGGATATGAAAATTGGTAAAAGAGGGGGTTGACATGCTCTGGATCGTTTGACCTTGAAAATGGGCCATTTTGGATGTGACAGCCAACTGGCTCTATATGTAATGACTTAACGGACGTCCAGGTAAAATTTTGGCAAAATTGAGGTCGGTATTCCGAATCACCAAAAAATCCATGGACTTATATAGCACATGAAAATTGGTAAAAGTGGGTGTTTACCTGCTCTGGGGATCGTTTGACATTGAAAATGGGCAGTTTTGGCCGTGAGGTCCAACTGGCTCCATAGGTAAGGTCTTAACGGACGTACGAGTAAAATTTTGGAAAAAATAAGGTCGGAATTCTGGATCACTAAAAAATCCACGAACTATAGCACACGAAAATCAGCAAAATGAGGGTTTACCTGCTCTGGTGATGGTTTGATGTTGAAAATTGGCCCATTTGGCAGTGAGAGCCAACTGACTCAATAGGTAATGTCTTAACAGATGTACAGGTAAAATTTTGAAAAAAAAGGCGTCAGTGTGGATCACCAAAATATGGTGAACTATAGGACATGAAAATCGATAAAAGAGGGGGTTTACCTGCTCTGTGATCGTTTGACCTTGAAAATGGGCCATTTTGGCCGTGAGGGCCAACTGGCTTCATAGGTAAGGTCCTAACAGACGTCGAGGTAAAAATTTTGCAAAAATGATGTCGGAATTCTGAATCACCAAAAAATCAATGGATAAATAGTACACGAAAATTGGCAAAATAGGGGGTTTAACTGCTCTGGGATCGTTTGACCTTAAAAGTAGGCTGTTTTGGTCGTGAAGGCCAACTGGCTCCATAGGTAAGGTCTTAACAGACGTCCAGGTAAAATTTTGGCAAAAATGATGTCAGAATTCAGGATCTCCAAAAAATCCATGGACAATAGCATACGAAAATCTGAAAAAATGGTGGGTTTCCCTGTTCTGGGGATCATTTGACCTTGAAAATGAGGCGTTTTTGCCGTGAGGGCCAACTGGCTTCATAGGTAAGGTCTTAACGGACGTCTAGGAAATTTTTTGGCAAAACTGAGGTCAGAATTTCGGATCACCAAAAAGTCCATGGACTATAGCACACCAAAATCGGCAATAAATGGGGGATCTACTTGCTTCGGGGATCGTTTGACCATGAAAATGGGCCGTTTTGGCCGTGAGGGCCAATTGGCTCCATAGGTAAGGTCTTAACGGACGTCTAGGTAATATTTTGGCAAAAATAAGGTCGGAAATACGAATCACCAAAAAAGATGATGAACTATAGCACATGAAAATCAGTAAAAAAAGGGGTTTACTAGCTCTGAGGATCGTTTGACCTTGAAAATGGGTCGTTCAGCCGTGAGGGCCAACTGGCTTCATAGGTAAGGTCTTAACGGACGTCCAGGAAAAAATTTTGCAAAAATGATGTCGGAATTCTGAATCACCAAAAAATCAATGGACAATTGCACACTAAAATCGGCAAAATATGGGGTTTACCTGCTCTGGGGATTGTTTGACCTTGAAAGTGGGCTGTTTTGGCCGTGAGGGCCAATTGGCTCCATAGGTAAGGTCTTAACAGACGTCCAGGTAAAATTTTGGATAAAATGAGGTCGGAATTCTGGATTTCCAAAAAATCCATGGACAATAGCATACGAAAATCTGACAAAATGGTGGGTTTACCTGTTCCGGGGATCGTTAGACCTTGAAAATGGGTTGTTTTGGCCGTGAGGGCCAACTGGCTCCATAGGTAAGGTCTTAATGGACGTTCAGGTAAAATTTTGGAAAAAATGAGGTCGGAATTTCGGATCACCAAAAAAGATGATGAACTATAGCACATGAAAATTGGAAAAAAATAACACATAAAAATCATCAAAATGAGGGGTTTACTTGCTTCGGGGATCATTTGACCTTGAAAATGGTTCATTTTGGTTGTGAGGGCCAACTGGCTCCACAGTTAAGGTGTTAATGGACATCTAGGTAAAAAATTTCTAAAAATGAGACCGGAATTCGTGATCACAAAAAATCCTTTGACTATAGCACACAAAAATCTACAAAATGGGGGTTTACTTGCTCGAGGGATCGTTTGACCATGAAAATGGGTCGTTTTGGCGTTAAGGCCAAATGGCTCAATAGGTAAGGTCTTAACGGATGTCCAGGCAAAATTTTGGCAAAAATGAGGTCGGAATTCTGGATCTACAAAAAATTCATGGACAATAGCATACGAAAATCTAAAAAAATGGTGGGTTTACCTGTTCTGGGGATCGTTTGACCTTGAAAATGGGCCGTTTTGGCCGTGAGGGCACACTGGCTTCATAGGTAAGGTCTTAACGGACGTCTAGGTAAAATTTTGGCTAAAATGAGGTTGGAATTCCGGATCATCAAAAAATCCATGGACTATAGCACACAAAAATCAGCTAAAAATGGGGGGTCTACTTGCTTCGGGGATCGTTTGACCATGAAAATGGGCCGTTTTGGCCGTGAGGGCCAACTGGCTCAGTAGGTAAGGTCTTAACGGACGTCCAGGTAATATTTTGGCCAAAATGAGGTCGGAAATACGAATCACCAAAAAACATGGTGAACTATAGCACATGAAAATTAGTAAAAGATGGGGTTTACCTGCTCTGAGGATCATTTGACCTTGAAAATGGGCCGTTCGGGCCAACTGGCTTCATAGGTAATGTCTTAACGGACGTCCAGGTAAAAATTTTGCAAAAATGATTTCGGAATTTCGAATCACCAAAAAATCAATGGATAATTGCACACTAAAATCAGCAAAATAGGGGGGTTTACCTGCTCTGGGGATCGTTTGACCTTGAAAGTGGGCTGTTTTGGCCGTGACGGCCAACTGGCTCCATAGGTATGGTCTTAACAGACGTCCAGGTAAAATTTTGGCAAAAATGAGGTCGGAATTCTGGATCTCCAAAAAATTCATGGACAATAGCATACGAAAATCTGAAAAAATGGCGGGTTTACTTGTTCCAGGGATCGTTAGACCTTGAAAATTGGCCGTTTTGGCCGTGAGGGCCAACTGGCTCCATAGGTAAGGTCTTAACGGACGTTCAGGTAAAATTTTGGATAAAATGAGGACGGAATTCCGGATCACCAAAAAAGATGGTGAACTATAGCACATGAAAATTGGTAAAAATAACACACAAAAATCATCAAAATGGGGGGTTTACCTTCTTCGAGGATTGTTTGACCTTGAAAATGGGTCATTTTGGTCGTGAGGGCCAACTGGCTCCATTGGTAAGGTCTTAACGGACGTACATGTAAAGTTTTGGCAAAAATGAGGTCGGAATTCCGGATCACCAAAAAATCCGTGGACTATAGCACACGAAAATCAGCAAAATGGGAGGTTTACCTGCTCCGGGTATCATTTGACCTTGAAAATGGGCCGTTTTGGGTGTGAGGGCCAACTGACTCCATAGTTAAGGTCTTAACGGACGTGCACGTAAAAGTTTTCTAAAAATGAGACCGAAATTCGTGATCACAAAAAATCCATTGATTATAGCACACAAAAATCTGTATAATGGGGGTTTACTTGCTCGAGGGATCGTTTGGCCATGAAAATGGGCTGTTTTGGCCGTTAGGGCCAACTAGCTCCATAGGTAAGGTCTTAACGGACGTCCAGGTAATATTTGGCCAAAATAAGATCGGAAATACGAATCACCAAAAAAGATGGTGAACTATAGCACATGAAAATCAGTAAAAGATGGGGTTTACCTGTTCTGAGGATCGTTTGACCTTGAAAATGGGCCGTTCGGACCAACTTGATTCATATGTAAGGTCTTAATGGACGTCCCGGTAAAATTTTTGCAAAAATGATGTCGGAATTTCGAATCACCAAAAAATCAATGGACAATAGCACACTAAAATCGGCAAAATAGGGGGTTTACTTGATCTGGGGATCATTTGACCTTGAAAGTGGGCTGTTTTGGCCGTGAGGGCCAACTGGCTCCATAGGTAAGGTCTTAACAGACCTCCAGGTAAAGTTTTGGCAAAAATGAGGTCGGAATTCTGGATCTCCAAAAAATCCATGGACAATAGCATACGAAAATCTTAAAAAATGGTGGGTTTACCTGTTCCGGGGATCGTTAGACCTTGAAAATTGGCCGTTTTGGCCGTGAGGGACAACTAGCTCCATAGGTAAGGTCTTAACAGATGTTTTGGTAAAGTTTTGGAAAAAATAAGGTCGGAATTCTGGATCACCAAAAAAGATGGTGAACTATAACACATGAAAATTGGTAAAAATAACACACAAAAATCATCAAAATGAGGGGTTTACCTGTTTCGTGACGGCCAACTGGCTCCATGGGTAAGGTCTTAACGGACGTACAAGTATAGTTTTTGCAAAAATGAGGTCGGAATTCCGAATCACCAAAAAATCCATAGACTATATAGCACACGAAAATCAGCAAAATGGGGGGTTTACCTGCTCCGGGGATCGTTTGACCTTGAAAATGGGTCGTTTTGGCTGTGAGGACCAACTGGCTCCATAGTTAAGGTCTTAACGGACGTCCAGGTAAAATTTTGGCAAAAATAAGGTCAGAATTCTGGATCACCAAAAAATCCACGAAGTATAGCACAGGAAAATCAGCAAAATGAGGGTTTACCTGCTCCGGTGATGGTTTGACCTTGAAAATTGGCCCATTTGGCTGTGAGAGACAAATGACTCAATAGGTAAGGTCTTAACAGACGTACATGTAAAATTTTGGGAAAAAAATGCGTAATTTTGGATCACCAAAATGTGGTGAACTATAGGACATGAAAATCGGTAAAAGAGGGGGTTTACCTGCTCTGTGATCGTTTGACCTTGAAAATGGGCCATTTTGGCCGTGAGGGGAAACTGGCTTCATAGGTAAGTTCTTAAAGGACGTCCAGGTAAAGAGTTTTGTAAAAATGATATCGGAATTTAGGATCACCTAAAATTCAAATCGTTTGACCTTGAAAATGGGCCGTTTTGGCTGTTAGGGCAAACTG
This sequence comes from Solanum chiquidenum, assembly GCA_029582725.1. Classification (NCBI taxonomy): domain Eukaryota; kingdom Viridiplantae; phylum Streptophyta; class Magnoliopsida; order Solanales; family Solanaceae; genus Solanum; species Solanum chiquidenum. Next base: position 7,229 of record JAJOOS010002898.1, on the reverse strand, counting down.
ACTCCACAGGTAAGGTCTTAACGGACGTCCAGAAATAATTTAGGCGAAAATTAGGTGGGAATTTTGGATAACCAAAAAATCCATGGACTATAGCACACGAAAATCGGCAAAATGGGAGATTTCTCTTCTTCGGGCATCGTTTGACCTTGAAAATGGCCCGTTTTGGCCGTGTGGGCCAACTGGCTCCATAGGTAAGGTCTTAACGGACGTCCAGGTAAAATTTTGGCAAAAATAAGGTCGGAATTCCGGATCAGAAAAAAAGATGGTGAACTATAACACATGAAAAATGGTAAAAGAGGGGGTTTACCTGCTCTGGGGATCGTTTGACCTTGAAAATGGGTCGTTTTGGGCGTAAAGGAAACTGGCTCCATTGGTAAGGTCTTAACGGACGTCCTGGTAAATTTTTTGGAAAAATGAGTTTAGAATTCTGGATCACCAAAAAATCCATGGACAATAGCATACGAAAATCGTCAAATTGGGGGGTTAACCTGCTTCGGGGATCGTTTGACCTTGAAAATGAGCCATTTTGGCCATGAGGGCCAAATGGCTCCATAGGTAAGGTCTTAACGGACGTCCATGTAAAATTTTGGCAAAAATGAGGTTGGAATTTCGGATCACCAAAAATCCATGGACTATAGCATACGAAAATTAGCAAAATGGGGGGTTTACCTGCTTCGGGGATCGTTTGACCTTGAAAATGTATCGTTTTGGCCGTGAGGGTGAACTACCTGCATAGATAAGGTCTTAACGTACGTCCATGTAAAATTTTGGCAAAAATGAGGTCAAAATTCTGAATCACTAAAAAATGCATGGACTATATATAGCGCACGACAATTGGCAACCTGGGGGGTTTACCTGCTCAGGGGATCGTTTGAACTTGAAAATGGGCCGTTTTGCCCGTGAGGGCCAACTAGCTCCATAGGTAAGGTCTTAACGGATGTCCAGGTAAAGTTTTGGCAAAAATGATGTCAGAATTCCGGATCACAAAAAATGATGGTGAACTATAACACATAAAAATTGATAAAATAGGGTTTACCTGCTCTGGAGATCGTTTGACCTTAAAAATGGGCCGTTTTGGCCGTGAGGGCCAACTGTCTCCATAGGTAAGGTCTTCACGGATGTACGGGTAAAAGTTTTGCAATAATGAGGTTGTAATTCTGGATCACCAAAAAATTAATGGACAATAGCACACGGAAATCGGCAAAATGGGGGGTTTACCTGCTTCGGAGTTCGTTTCACCTTGAAAATAGGATGTTTTGGCCGTGACGGCCAACTGGCTCCATAGGTAAGGTCTTAACGGACGTCCAGGTAAAGTTTTGTGAAAAATGAGGTCGGAATTACGAATCACCAAAAAAGATGGTGAACTATAGCACATGAAAATTAGTAAAAGAGGGGGTTTACCTGCTCTGAGTATCGTTTGACCTTGAAAATAGGTTGTTTTGGCCGTGAGGGGTAACTCTCTTCATAGGTAAGATCTTAATGGATGCCCACGTAAATTTTTTGCAAAAAAGAAGTCGGAATTCTGAATCACCAAAAAATTAATGGACAATAGCACACGAAAATTGTCAAAATGGGGGGTTTACCTGCTCCGGGGATCGTTTGACCTTGAAAATGTTTTTTTTTACCGTGAAGGACAACTGGCTCCATAGGTAAGGTCTTAACAGACGTCCATGTAAAAGTTTGGCAAAAATGAGGTCGGAATTCCGAATCACCAAAAAATCCATGGACTATAGCACACGAAAATTGGCAAAATGGGGGTTATACATGCTTCGGTGATCGTTTGACGTTGAAAATGGGCCCATTTGCCCTTGAGGACCAACTGGCTTCATAGGTAAGGTGTTAACGGACGTACATGTAAAATTTTGGGAAAAAAAGGGAGGAATTTTGGATCACAAAAAAAATGGTGAAGTATATGACATGAAAATCAGTAAAATAGGAGGTTTACCTGCTCTGGGGATCGTTTGACCTTGAAAATGGGCCGTTTTGGCCGTGAGGTCCAACTGGCTCCATATGTAAGGTCTTAACGGACGTCCAAGTAAAATTTTGGCAAAAATGAGGTTGGAATTCCGAATCACCAAAAAATCCATGGAGTATAGCACACGAAAATTGGCGAAATGGGGGGTTTACCTGCTCCGGGGATTGTTTGACATTGAAAATGAGCCGTTTTGGCCGTGAGGGCCAACTGGCTCCTTAGATAATGTCTTAACGGACGTCCAGGTAAACTTTTCGCAAATATGAGGTCGGAATTCTGGATCATCAAAAAATCCATAGACTAATATGCACACAAAAATTAACAAAATGGGGGGTTTACCTGCTCCGGGAATCGTTTGACCTTGAAAATGAGCCGTTTTGGCCGTGACGGTCAACTGGCTCCATAGGTAAGGTCTTAACAGACGTCCAGGTAAAATTTTGACAAAAATGAGAACAGAATTCTGGATAACCAAAAAATCCATGGATTATAGCACACGAAAACCGGCAAATTGGGGGGTTTCCCTGCTCTGGGGATCGTTTGACCCTAAAAATGGGCGGTTTTTGCGGTGAGGGCCAAGTGGATCCATAAGTAAGGTCTTAACGGATGGCTAGGTAATTTTTTTGCAAAAATGAGGTCTGAATTCTGGATCACCAAAAAATCCATGGGCTACAGCACACGAAAATCGGCAAAATGGGGGTGTACCTGCTCTGGGGATCGTTTGACTTGGAAAATGGGCCATTTTTGCCGTGAGGGACAACTTGCTCAATATGTAAGGTCTTAACGGACGTCCAGGTAATATTTTGGCAAAAATGAGGTCGAAATTCTGGATCACCAAAAAATCCATGGACTATAGCACACGAAAATCGGCAAAATGGGAGGTTTACCTGCTTAGGGGATTGTTTGACCTTGAAAATGTGACGTTTTGGCCGTGAGGCCAACTGGCTCCATAGGTAAGGCCTCAACGGACTGTCAGGTAAAGTTTTTGGCCAAAATGAGGTCGGAATTCTGGATCACCAAAATATATGTGGAGCTATAGCACCAGAATATCGGTAAAAGAGGGCGTTTACCTGCTCTGGGATTTTTTGACCTTCAAAATGTGACGTTTTGGCCGTGAGGGTCAACTGGCTTTATAGGTAAGGTCTTAACGGACGTCCAATTAAAGTTTTGCAAAAATAAGGTTGGAATTCCATATCACCAAAAAATCCAAGGACTATAGAAAACGAAAATTAGAAAAAATGGTGTGTTTACCTTTTCTAGGGATCGTTTGACCTTGAAAATAGACAGTTTTGGCTGTGAGGGCCAACTGGCTCCATAGGTAAGGTCTTAACAGACGTCCAGGTAAAATTTTTACAAAAATATGGTCGGAATTCTGGATCACCAAAAAATCCATGGATTATAGCACACGAAAATTGGCAAAATAAGGGGTTTACCTGCTCCGGGGATCGTTTGACCTTGAAAATGGACCGTTTTGACCATGAGGGTTAACTGGCTACATAGGTAAGGTCTTAACGGATGTCCAGGTAAAATTTTTGCAAAAATGAGGTAGGAATTTCAGATCACCAAAATATACATGTACTATACCACACGAAAATTGGAAAAATAGGTGGTTTACCTGCTCTGGGATCGTTTGACCTTAAAAATGGGCCCATTCGGCCGTGAGGGCCAAATAATTCCATAGGTAAGGTCTTAACGAACATACAAGTAAAAGTTTGGAAAATAATGGGCGGAATTATGGAACACCAAAAAAGATGGTAGACTATAGGACATGAAAATTGGTAAAAGAGGGTTTACCTGCTCTGGGGATCATTTGACCTTTAAAATGGACCGTTTTGGCCGTGAGGGCCAACTGGCTCCATAGATAAGGTCGTAATGGACGTCCAGGTAAAAATTTTGCATAAATGAAGTCAGAATTCTGCATCACCAAAAAATCCACGGACTATAGCGCACAAAAATTGGCAAAATAGGGTGTTTACCTGCACCGGGGATCGTTTAACCTTGAGAATGGGCCATCTTGTCCGTGAGGGCCAACTGGCTCCATAGGTAAAATCTTAACTGATGTACATGTAAAATTTTGGCAAAAATAATGTCGAAATTTCGAATCACCAAAAAAGATGGTAGACTATAGCACATGAAAATCGGTAAAAGAGGGGGTTTACCTGCTCTGGGGATCGTTTGACCTTGAAAATGGGCCGTTATTGCCGTTAGGGCCTACTGGCTCCTTTGGTAAGGTCTTAACAGACATCTAGGTAAAAAAAATTCAAAAATGAGACCGGAATTCCGGATCACCAAATAATCCATGGACTATAGCACACAAAAATTAGCAAAATCGGGGGTTTACCTGCACCGGGGATCGTTTAACCTTGAGAATGGGCCGTTTTGGTCGTGAGGTCCAACTGGCTCCATAGGTTAGGTCTTAACGGATGTCTTGGTAATATTTTGGCAAAAATGAGGTAGGAATTCCGGATCAACGAAAAATCCACGGACTATAGCACACTAAAATTGGCAAAATAGGAGGTTTACCTGCTCCGTGGATCGTTTGACCTTTAAAATGGGCCGGTTTGGCTGTGAGGGCAAACTGGCTCCATAGGTATGGCCTTAACGGACGTCCAAGTAATTTTTTTGGAAAAATGAGGTCGGAATTCTGGATAACCAAAAAATCAATGGACTATAGCACATGAAAATCGGCAAAATGGGGGGTTTACCTGCTCCGGGGATCGTTTGACCTTGTAAATGGGCCGTGGGGCCAACTGGCTACATAAGTAAGGTCTAAACGGACATCCAGGTAAAATTTTGGCAAAAATGATGTCGAAATTCTGAATCACCAAAAAAGATGGTGAACTATAGCACGTGAAAATTGGTTAAAGAGGGGGTTTACCTTTACCTGCTCTGTGGATCGTTTGACCTTGAAAATGGGCCGTTTTGGACGTGAGGGCCATCTGGCTCCATAGATAACGTCTTAAAGGACGTCCAAGTAAAATTTTTGCATAAATGAGGTCGGAATTCCGGATCACCAAAAAATCCGTAGACTATAGCACACGAAAATCGACAAAATAGGGCTTTACCTGCTACGAGGATCGTTTGATTTTGAAAATGGGCCGTGAGGCCGTGAGGCCAACTGGCTCCATAGGTAAGGTCTTAACGGACGTCCAGGTAAAGTTTTCGAAAATATTAGGTCGGAATTATGGATCACCAAAAAAGTTGGTGAACTATAAAACATGAAAATCGGTAAAAGAGGGGGTTTACCTGCTCTGGGGATCGTTTGACCTTGAAAATGGGCCGTTTTGGCCATGAGGTCCAACTGGATCCATAGGTAAGGTCTTAACGGACGTCCAGCTAAAACTTTTGCAAAAATGAGGTCGTATTTCTGGATCACTGAAAAATCCATGGACTATAACACACGAAAATCGGCAAAATGGGGGGTTTACCTGCTCCGTGAATCGTCTAACTTTGAAAATGGACTGTTTTGGTCGTGAGGGATAACTAGCTCCATAGGTAAGGTCTTAACGGATGTCCAGGTAAAATATTGGCAAAAATGAGGTCGTATTTCTGGATCACTGAAAAATCCATGGACTATAACATACGAAAATCAGCAAAATGGGAGGTTTAGTAATTGTTTGACCTTGAAATGGGCCGTTTTATCCGTGAGGGACAACTGGCTCCATAGGTAAGGTCTTAACGAACCTCTAAGTAAAATTTTGGCAAAAATGAAGTCGGAATTCCGGATCACCAAAAAAGATGGTGAACTATAACACATGAAAATTGGTAAAAGAGGGGGATTACCTACTTTGGGGATTGTTTGACCTTGAAAATAGGGAGTTTTAGCCTTGAGGGCCAACTGGCTCCATAGGTCAGAATTCAGGATCACCAAAAAATTCATGGACTTATAACACACGAAAATAGGCTAAATAGGGGTGTATCTGCTCCGGTCATGGTTTGACCTTGAAAATTGGACCATTTGGCCGTGAGGGCCAACTGGCTCAATAGGTAAGGTCTTAACGGACATACAGGTAAAATTTCTAAAAAAAAGGGCGGAATTCTGGATCACCAAAAAAGATGGTGAACTATAGGACATGAAAATCGGCAAAAGAGGGGGATTACCTGCTCTGGGGATCGTTTGACCTTGAAAATGAGGAGTTTTAGCCTTGAGGGCTAACTAGCTCCATAGGTAAGGTCTTAACGGACGTTTAGGTAAATTTTTTGCAAAAATGAGGTCGGAATTTCGGATCACCAAAAAATCCATGGACTATAGCACACAAAAATCTGCAAAATGGGGGGTTTATTTGATCCGGGGATCGTTTTACCTTGAATATGGGACGTTTTGGTCGTGAGGGCCAACTGGCTCCATAGGTAAAGTCTTTACGGACGTCCAGGTAAAATTTTTGTAAAAATATGGTCGTAAATCCGGATCACAAAAAAAGATGGTGAACTATAACACATGAAAATTAGTAAAAGATGGGGTTTACCTGCTCTGGGGATCGTTTGACCTGGAAAATGGGACGTTTTGGCCGTGAGGGACAACTGGCTACATAGGTTAGGTCTTAACGGACTTCCAGGTAAAAATTTTGCAAAAATGAGGTCGAAATTCTGGATCACCAAAAAAAACATGGACTATAGCGCACGAAAATTGAAAAAATTTGGTGTTTACCTGGACCGGGGATCGTTTGACCTTGAAAATGGACCCATTTGTCCGTGAGGGCCAACTAGCTCCATACATTAGGTCTTAACGGACTTCCAGGTAAAAATTTTGCAAAAATGAGGTCGAAATTCTGGATCACCAAAAAAAACATGGACTATAGCGCACGAAAATTGAAAAAATTTGGTGTTTACCTGGACCGGGGATCGTTTGACCTTGAAAATGGACCCATTTGTCCGTGAGGGCCAACTAGCTCCATACATTAGGTCTTAACGGACTTCCAGGTAAAAATTTTGCAAAAATGAGGTCGAAATTCTGGATCACCAAAAAAAACATGGACTATAGCGCACGAAAATTGAAAAAATTTGGTGTTTACCTGGACCGGGGATCGTTTGACCTTGAAAATGGACCCATTTGTCCGTGAGGGCCAACTAGCTCCATACATTAGGTCTTAACGGACTTCCAGGTAAAAATTTTGCAAAAATGAGGTCGAAATTCTGGATCACCAAAAAAAACATGGACTATAGCGCACGAAAATTGAAAAAATTTGGTGTTTACCTGGACCGGGGATCGTTTGACCTTGAAAATGGACCCATTTGTCCGTGAGGGCCAACTAGCTCCATA